>JAHZMY010001021.1:0-11046 GCA_027743915.1 Seira sanloemensis
CAAACACAAGTTTCCAAGAGAAAAACTAATCTTGTATCTCGTTCCAAGTTCCAAACTTCCTCTTGGTTAATTAAAGTGCACATAAAATGTCGTATAACAAAAGTGAACCGCGGTGGCCACAAAAGCTTACACAATTTGTAATTTTCCATATCAATATTTTGACTCATTCTGACCACATTCCCTTTGTGTCGGACATCAACTTGTACTTTCAGTACATTTGCCTTGCCACCCGGTCGCATGCACCCTTCTCGAAATTATTTCCTAAAATAAACGATAATTTTTGCTAGTTTATTATCCGCATAATAATGTGCGTTATCTCTCTTCATGTGGACTGGAAAATATTATGTTCATGAACAAACTCTATGTGAGCATAATTACTATGGATCATGAATTTTCCTTCGTGTGTCCAAAACACACAGTTGAAATCGTTATACGTACTTGCATTTCACTCCAACATCAAGAGTTATGACTTAACTGTGTTGAAACGTACCATTAGCATTAATAACAATAATCCCTTTCTATAAAATTCATTTATTATTATTGCTCTCGGAGAAATACTGGATACGCACGCTTTTTATGGTTTTCGCAAGACGAAAATCTGCTTAAGGAATGCTTTCCGTTTTCCAGTCATTACAGTTTATTCGCATTTCACTAAATCGAGAACTCGACGCGCTTTCCTTCATTGTTCCATTGTTTGAGGTTGCGCAAAGAAGAATGGCTGTGTAGCGTAACATATCATATCGGGAAACATGAGCATAAAGCATGTTATAAAAAGTTAAATCATTAAATTTTTCTGATAACAATCCCTCCGTCCTGGCATTCCATTGCCAGGTTTGCTTTTTACTGGAATATTATGGACGTATTTAATAATAGGAAATAAGCAGGCAAACAAGTTTTCAAAAGTTTCTTCAACGAACAGAAGTCATGATCAAGTTTTTTTCACCATGTATTTACTTACAAAAGGGCGCATGGAAGTTTCTTTTGTTTTGCTCAGTTCAGCAGTTTTTTTGGCGTAACCACGTGCATAAATTCAAAGCTAATCCTTTTAATAGGATCCACAATACAGTAATAAAAACTGTAAACTAACAGTATAAAGTCCTGCACACGCGAAGCAGTTTTTTCCTTGCCTGAGATTGAGAAACAAGCAACTATTGCCACCCCAAAACACATGTACAAAAAATGGAGCAGCGTTTTTTGCAGCATACGCATTTCAAGCATATTATACTTGCCATTACTCATTCTCCGAGAATAATGATAATTATTCAGTGAGGTTGTTCCCAGTTAGCAGAATAAACTTGCAAGTTTCCCTCACTAACCACTTTCCCTTTCTAAAGGTAAGACTTGGAAATTATATAGTTAAGCAGGTACAGTTCTTCTGGAGGGAGCATATTGGGCTGTATCATTATATCAAATAGTTTTATACTGTATGAATTTTCATTATAATGCTCCACTTATTTGTATGCGAAGTAGAAGGAGCAGAGAAAGCATTCTATATTTCAATAGTGTAAAATGCTAATTTGCTCAGCACAATTTATTCTTGAAGAGAAAAGGAAAATGGCTTTGCTGTACAAGACACAAGGCCTATGAGAGTACAAAGCCTTTGGTCGCGTGAGTTCGTTTCGTTTGGTGGTGGGGGAAAGCAGTTTTCAATAGGAAAAAGGCAAAAACTCATTTTTCCAAGAGGTAAAGAGACGTGCATCGTAGTTAACTTTATAGGAAAGATTCCGTGCGTGCCAGCTGTTTTCAAACCCTCTTATCAGAATTTGCAAGTTTGTTTTTCATGATTAGCTGGGGGCTGTGCTCTTTAACCACATACATCGTTTTTCAAACAGGTAGAGTGTACATATGCACACACTAAATGGAAATAACCTTAGCTCTAGCTTTCTCTTTGATGTTAAGGAACACAGGAGAAAGCTGCATTTTTCCATGTTATGAACTTTCTATCGACTAACGAGACAAGCATGGGCATGGAAGTCATGTACACATAATGAACTTTTGAATGAAGGGAACCAAACTAGAGAAAAAAACAGGTCTGCTTGCTTGCTCCCATTTTCTCCAATTTGGTAAATCTCTTCCAAAAATCTTTTTCTTCACCCTCTGCCCATTGACATGCAACAAGCAAACAAGCATAGCCCTCTGAATCTGAATAGTTGCTAAAAAAAAAGTATCATTTTAATTCTCTCAGCCTTTCTCAATAAAACACTATTAATTTTTATACGGAATACGGGTAAACACAGTATTTCTTTATCAAATTCCTTTTTCAACTTCCTCCTTCTTTTTAAAACCACCAACCATCACATTTTATTATTAAATTCTTGAAGGGCCAATGAGAGCTGGCAAAAAAATTACAGGAAGAGGCTACGCGTGTAGTCATCCATCTCCGTCAACAGGCATCTATCGTTTTATGCAGATCATGACGTTATTTGCATTCAAATAAGTAGCTTTAGGTATTTTTTTACGCTGTATGGACTCTCTCACTCGCTCTCGCTTCATTTCTATTCTCAATGCCTTTTCCACTCTGATAAAGAATAAATCAGAATATGTCCTGTTCTAAAGCCGGAAGTCTGTGAGACCAAGTCTAAATATTAAAAAAAATGAAGCTTGATATGGAAAAAAGTAATTTTCCCATTACCCATTTTAATTCCTAACTAGACGTGGAGGAAACCATACAGCAGAGCGAGCAAGTACAAATACATACATATATAGGACGCCTGTTCGCATAAAGGGACTTTCAAGTGAAAACTGATAAGCCTACCATTATTCCATTGTGAAAGGGAAATTTTGTCGGATGGAAATCACAAGGCGTGTGTATGTGTACAAAACGTGAAAAGCACTACAGGACAAAAGGAGGCAGTGTTATGGTTCAATGTTCGATGTCTAAAACGGGTGATTTGCTTGGAGGCATCGCACCATACATTACGTTTTTGTAATATGTCAATCCTCCTGTTAATTGGCTCTGAACAGAACGGATCATATTTTTGGGAGGCATTGAGTTTCGCACGTTTTATTTACTTTCGAGGCTCTACTATAGAATTAGCAAAAGTGTACATATACTACATGGAGAAAATTCATGAGGTACCGCCAGCTTATTCATAAGCAAAATGGGTCATTTTATCAATCCACTAAAGCTTTTAATTAATCTTGTCATTTGGGAGAATTGGTAAATGAAAAAGTGTGGGGTTTTGTTCGAGGATATGTTATATCGTCATCAGTCTTTGAATAAATGGACATATAATCCTGTTTTCCTCCCGGCGTAAATCACTCATCATCGCTTTACACGGAGCAGAGCTCCATTTAATAATTTTAAATGGGGAATGAAATGTAATGGATTTTGTGATAGTGAAAATGATAAACCGTTTTGCTTCCGGCCACCATGTCGTACAATGTAGTACAGAACATTGAAACTTGACTTTGTGTTTACCCTTCTTCGTCGCATGCTGTATTTTGTATTGTTAACGATGATAACAATGGCGCATGTTTCTCATACCGTAAAAACGACAAAAAATCATACAAAAGCTTGGAGAAACGTGAGATAATTTTGAAAAATATGGAAAAAATGGAGCTGAGAAATGTTACAAAGGCTGACGCAAAGAACATTAGTTTTAGGTGAGCATAACACGTGTTATAAGCTTTCTTATTGTAAGTTGCGTAGGAAGAGAAAAGGTTAAAATAACAGTGAATGATTTTAACTTGAGCGAATTGAGTGGAGTGAGTGGCAGATGACAAATTAAACACGTTCTCATCCTGCCTTTAAGCTATTAATCATCGCTTTTCGCTGGCCCATTCATTTCTCTTCGTCTCCCTTGTTATAAGCTCAAGACTTGTCTCTGTCAAGCCCAGAAAGTTCCTTTGGCCATGTAAAAAATTCGAGGGTAAAATGGAATTTGATGTAGGAGTCATCTCACACTGCTGGAGCTTTTCCTTCAGACAGGAGCAGACAATTTTAAGATTGACTTTTAGGAATGAATTGTTGCGTTAACACTATTTCTTTTCTTAAGTGACTTCCTCGAGTACTCTCAAACTGTGTCTAAAAGCTGGAACTTTTTTTTCTTTTGGCAAAATGGCTATTTTGCAGCGCTTTGAATCTTTATGTAAGATTAAGTGAAAACGGAAATGAAATAAAAATTTTGCGCAATTTTTATTCTGCCTTTTATTAGAATGGAAGAAACTTGTGATTTTCATGCACTAATTCGTTTTTACGGCTATGGCAGCATTGAGTAGTTAGGTATTATGTATTTATACGTTTTCAAAGGGTCGCCATCATTTTCTTGTTCTCTTTAAAATAAAAGCAGGCCTTGTGGTGCCGCATGCCTGTACGTCTTCAAATTGAGGATTCTCTGCGCACTCTGGAAGTTAATGCGGGAAAGAGTGAATATAAATGAACGGGATATTGATGGATGACTACTTCATCGTGATCCCGACTTCCAGCACATCTTTCTTTTTTGTTTCACTTCACCCTCTTTTCTCTGGGTAGTAGCAATTCTGCAACTCTCTATTGCGCTTTCAAGATTGCGTGAAGATTCAATGCATTTATCAATGTACCTACAATAATGTGGGTTGCATACATTTATATACGAGAGTTCTACATTTCCTCCTTTGTATAATAGTCGCAAAAAACTTTTGGGAATTTCTACTTCCCTTTGTGGCATGCTCTCATTCTTTCCCCTTAGCTTTGTCCTCATCAAACTTTGCTCCGATTTTCGTTTTTGTTCTTTCTATTAATTATTGACGGTCATGCTTCACTTTTTATTTAGGTCGATTTGGGAAACACATATAGCGCAAGTTTTAAAAGTACAGTAGTAGAGAAAACTAAAAGTGTTTGTTGAGATTGCGAACTTCGATTTCTCTCATGATGAAACAAGTGGCAGTCGTGGTGTGGCGGTGGTGTTGGGAACGACGGAAAATTGAAAGGCTTTTCTCTGCCCCTTGATATTTTCCTCGCAATTTTCTTTCTCCTATTACGACTTCCCTTTGTATGGTAGTCAAAGCTAAATATGAAGTACAAGGAAATCTCAAGCAGTTCGGCAAATACTTGTAAGGCTTGCAACACTTGGAAGAATTTTTTTATTCCTTCCCTCTGATCCTTCAAACTCTTTCTTTCTTTCTCCCGCTCTCTCTGGCGCTTAACAATTTCGATCGCTCTGCATGTGAACATCGCAAACTTTTTACTTTTTGATGGCATGTGTGTGGCGTGGCAACGCACAAATTTCCAGGACAATTTTCTCAGCACAACAGGAATTGGTTTGGGAAACGGGAGAAAATGCCGATGGACATGCTTCTCCCGATTTATATAATCCCCAATCGAGTTGCTTAATGAATGTATATTATCCTATCTCGTCTTTCGTTATGACACTTGTATCGTGTTGTGAATATACAGCACATCGTATTAACAAAGTGCGTATACACTTTTAACCTGGTCACAAAAAAACCGACGTATGTACAACATTTTATGATTATGAGGATACAGCGAAACGTGATTTCCATTCCTGATGAATATTTCTGTGAAAAAAAATCATTCACTTCTTTTGAGAAAACAAGTATCCAACTATTCAACATTGCACAATTTTACACGACTTGCACGAAAAATTCGTTGAGTAAGCAAGCGAGGCGCTTTATCCGCTCCTTGGTATCAAAAGACAAAAACAAAAAAAGAACTGGCAAAGTAGGACAAAAGTTACGATCTGTTTTATACAAGAATAGGAATCATGCGGGATGTTCAATGGTGCACTGTTGATGTTCGTGTGTGGTATTCCTAATTTTTTTACTTAAACATGTTTTTCTTTGTAAATGCCAGCATACATTGCCTTGTCAATTGCAGCTTTGTGTAACGTGTAAACATTCGTGATCCTTCCATAAATTTAAGGAGACGTGAAGTCAAAGTTTCACATAAAATTTTTATCCTATTGTTTCCCACAAAACTGTAATTATGTAAATGGAAAATACATGAGTCCTTGAGTTATACATTATTCTAAGGAATAATCATTGGATAAATATGCTTATCTTTGTAAGGCTATATACTATCTGTATTCCTGAATAATATAATGGCCTACAAAGTATGAAAAATGCAATAAAGTTTGAGACAAGGAAAAAAGAATGGATCAAAACTTTTCGGATGTAATTCATGATTATAAAAATCCATAGTCCTTAGCGGGGTTTCGTACTTTCTGGAACTTTTTTCTGNGGAACTTTTTTCTGGACGTGAAGATGCTATAAATAATTTTCATACTGAACTTGTGTGAGGCATATGGAGTATGGAGGATTGTGTCATGTAACTTCATAATTCCTTTACCCGTGTGGCTATTTTGAGCATGACGATCGTCCAAAAAAAACAGGTTATGTTCCCTGGTGTGTCATTTATGGTTATCCTTCTTTTTTTTAGAAAATTGTAGAGAAACAAACGGATCGCTCAAGTAGAGTCGGTTATCAGACGGTGAAACATCTACCATTAAGATAACATGTGTACCGTTAAGATGACTGCTATTTAAAATACTTGAATGTAACTCATTCAAGACAAAAAAATTAAAAATTGAAATTGCTAAAACACAAGTGTAAGACGATACTTTAGTAATAAGTCCAGTTACGATTCATACAAGCTTATTTGCAGATTATTATCGTAATTTAATTATGCACGCCTTTCAATTTCAAGTCGAAGAAGACACAATGCGTAATATCGCTCATATCATCAATATAGATCGGGGTACTGGCAAATCGAGTACTTCTGCTTTATGATATCTCTTACAACTCAACTGGGCATTCATAGGGTGCATTCAATTTACTCTATTTTGTTAAACCATCATTTCATCCACATTCTTTTGATCATAGCAATTTAAGACGCTATTATTATTGCACAGTCTTATTAAACTTGAAAAATAATTTTCCTCTTTTTTCTGAATTGCAGATCACATACGAGAGTTCTCATGTGGGAAGCGTTATTACCGGACGTTCTACCAGGATCCCAAGAGAGGATTTTTGTACATTGGTGCTATGTAAGTTTCTCGAGAGAGGAAATTCTTCGTAATTGAATTCTTTTTTGCTATGTTGCTTCATTGCTTCATATGACATCCCAAGGAAAATTGTAGAGAAAGCTTTTTTGCTTCATGTTCTATGCATTCGCAATGCACTGGTTCGTTTCAACCTCGCATGGATAAAGGGTAAGATAAGAGCTGACAGTATTAAGGTACGTGGAGCAATTACTAAAGAAAAGCCCAAGACGGAAGGAAAAGGATCTGTACGAGTACATTTTTCCCTCGTGTCACTTACTCCCTTTACCATCTCCATTCATTTCATTGTGCATGGCATCCCCGTCTTTATCCTTCGCATCACCTAAATTGACCTTTTCAAGAAAACGGAGGGAAAGGATGTTCTCAAAGACGGGAGGAAAGTGGAAAGTTCGTGAAGACTATACAACATCCATTGCAAATTCATGAAATCCGCGATGCCCACTTTTGTGTATTAGGTCCTTATTAGGGCAACAAATTTACTAACTTCTAATTTGGAAAAGAATAGGAGTGGATATATGTACATTTTGGAATTAGATGCTTCCTAAAGTCAATCTACTTGATATAAAGTATCTGAACAAAACTAAGATTTTCTGGTATCTTTGGGTTATTACTTTCCCGAGTAATCCGATTAAGTCCTCAAGGTAGTATCAAACACACTTTTGCTACCATTTGATCGTAGTTGTTGCCCCGAGACGAAAATAAGCATTGATCCGTAGCTTTTCCAGGAACAAAAGCATGCTCATTATGATAGAAAAGTACGAGGCAGATTAAAACTTGCTTCAATATTTACTTGAAGTAGCATACATGTATTTTTAAAAACTCTTTTCATCTGTTAAAAGTACAAAAATCTTTTCGTGTGCGAGGGTTTGTATTTCATGCTGTGATTTGCAAATCAATTTGGTGATGAAGGTGTAACATTAAGCCAATATTTGCTTAAAGGGCATGTGAATCCAATTTCATTCCTGTATTTTCTCATCTCTGCTCTATAATATCCGAAATTAAGCGAGAGAGCACTATAGTCACAGCCTTGTTGATAAGAATCGAAAAGTTCCTATTTCTAAACTTCCACGGTGATAAATAATAAGGCTCCACTCACCCTTGAATAAGGGAATAAGTAAACGTTGAACTTTAAATGTGTAGGAGTGATATTTTGAACTTTCTCTTGAGCTCAGAAGCAACCATATGTAATATGACACTTGAAGGCGTGTCATTTGAAGAAAGATAAATATTCAAATACAATGACAATAATTTACTCCTTGCAAAAGTATACTTTCATTTACTCTTCAGAAAGAAACCCCACTTTTGTTTGACATTTGAGAGTGAATCTACAAGAGAAAGTGAAAGTAAACATGATCTCCCTCCCAGCGCATAACTTTTTCCATGGCTTAAAGCGGAGACGGTGAAATAAGAGTGGAATGCCATGTAGAACTTGGTTTTGTTGGTTTGTATGCTCAAAAAACCACTGGTCTAGTTAGCAAGTTTGCTAATAATTTTTAGTGATGAGAGCGTGATAACTGTGTGCATTGGCTTACTCATCTTTTACAGTAGTCAATGTTTACATTTAGAAAACAACGTAGGGAACTAATTTTCAAGCTTATTGTTAGTTTGGAGCCTTCTCTAGTGTTTTACCATAGAATGCTAGGAATAACTTTCACAGATAGGTTTTATGAAGTAACTTTTCGACAATGAGTTTTGTAGATATTCTGAAGCTCAAATCATTACACTCTTTTGGAAGGGAATTATGCGAATTTAAAGTAGAAATAAGGCACATGTGTGCTTTTGCAATTAGTATTCTTTCGAGAAATTATTCATTTTACATTTCGCTATATACCTAAATTGGAGATGTGACACTGCTTTGAATAAAAGTTCAAAGGAAAGTACATTTGTAAAAGCTCATTGAAAAAAATTAACTTTTCATTTCTCATGCTGCTCTTTTTGCTTCAGCTCGCAGAAAATCCTTCTTTTAGTTGCGCTAATGATAGCTTAATCTTGACACAATACAACTGAAATCATTATATGTGAAGTAGAAATATTAAAAGAACACCGAATCTAAGATTTACCCGGAATTTAGCAAAGCTATTAGCAGATTTTGTACCACCAAAGGAAAACACAATTAGTTTAGTATTTATGTAAGTAGTTTCTTTTTTAGATATACCTTCTCAAAGTCCAATGACACCGGTCGAGTGTGAGCATATGGAAGCACTCCAAAGGTCATAGACATGTTAATGGATTTTAGATATTGAAAACTGATCTCGGTCTACAGCACAAGGGAAATGGCAAGTGCCTGGGAAGAAATGGTACTTGAAGTGGATAAAGAAAAGGGAAAAGCTTTTAACCCGCACATCTCCATCATACATGTTTGTTTGCATTACCAAGGCGATATCCACTTTTGCCAAAGAAGCACATGTTGAAGAGCACTGGCTTCCCATGAGATGATGACGAGGTATAACCGCAACCAGGGAAAACGTTTATGGGACTAATGTTAGTGTCGTAAACTTTCTCGAATAGGAAACCCTCTCAAGTTAAAGGTTGATGCGGCGTCCACCCACACATGATTATAAAACATTATGCTGAGTAAGAGTAATACATGGAAAGTCAGTGTCATTAATAATAATCCTACATTAATTTGCAGATTGAGTCACAAATGTTTTCTGAAATTATTTACTAAAAGGATGGAAAATCGTTTGTAATATCAAGTTTACATGTGTAAGGCAAAGCAGAGAAAACTAATCTTTGTGAGAGCTCTATCAAAAAATTCTCCAGAAGTTAGAATTTTGTCCTTCATTTCAGCTCATCGCAAAAGTCACTCAACATCACACAAGACAGGTTAATTTTCTTCGGATTTCGGAAGACTTCCAAACGAAAGGTCGATTCCTGTTTCATGGAATGGGTGGGCTGGATCTTACATTCATAATGTAGGTACATTTATGAGACTTTATTTCAGAAATGAAACAATCGCAGAAAAGGCGCACTGACATGGCAATTTTCTATTGCAAAATTCATCGGTAGTTTTGAAAGTGTTTTATAGAAGCGAAATTCTTGGAAGGAGAAAACTTAATCTACTTTTACCGTTGGAGTTGCAGATTGCAAATTAATTTTTTGTGTAAAAGAACTTTCTCCGAGGCTCTACTTTTTTCATTAAAAGCCATTTGCACTTCATTTAAAATTCAATTTTGCTTGCGGTCAAACACAAATACAAACTAACAATGTAATCCTTAATGAACAGCCAACCTTTGTGGGTTTTAGTACGTTGACCCAAGGAAGTTTGATTAGACGAGAAAAGTTACTAAAGGTGGTGGAAAGATAATAGGTACAGTAGAATTATTCTTTCAGTGTTGTTCTCGATAAGCACACGTTTTGGAATAGTGGAACATTAGATTCAATTGAAAATATTCAATTTAGACAATATAGCTTTCAGGGAGATACTTTTAGCAGAAGAAGCTGTTTTTAAAAGCCTTGCAAGAAACAAAACGATGCTCCATGCTACCGTATTTCGTTTCGGCTTTATTGAATTCTTATGCATGTAACTCGTTTCTGAATAAATGATGAGATACTTCAACCAGCGTGCAAAGTCACGTTATGACAGGGGGCTTCTTATAATGAAGGAAGGAGAAAGTTAGCAATCACGAGGGATGAATATTTTTCTTGATTCCGATGATCGCATTACGGGCACAGAAGCCATAAAAAGTTTTGCCTGGCAGAGCAACAAAAAATTGTTTGAGTAAACTTGATACACTTTGAGGAATTTTTATATGAGAACAGGATTTTGAGGTGGAATTGTTAAAGTGACGAAAGTGTTTTGGTATGCATAGTGCTTTTCCGATAACTTCCTCCTCGTGTGAGACGTAGGAATTCATGGGTATTTCTCTGTATTGGGCGTGAAATTTGATTGTCTCCTGGCAGTACTGCATTACGTAATCATCGTAAATATATCTAGAGATGCTAAGTAAACCTTTACCGACCGCCGCATAATGCATATACTGCACCGACTACAAAGTAAATATTTTATTGCGTGCCAAAAGTCATATTTCCTATGAATATCAAG
>JAHZMY010001022.1:0-15558 GCA_027743915.1 Seira sanloemensis
ATAGATCTATGGTCTGAACACTGACTGTACAAGTGGATTGTTTTTGTTCACAACGATCATATCATATACAATATGTACCTAAGTATCTGTATGTAGGTATCTTGAAAGATCCGATTTTGAGCGGTGGAAATGAAGACTAGAAATTTGTTTTAAGATAAAAAAGAAGTAACAAAATCACACCGATTCTATATACACACACAATCTTGCAATGACCCTTAAGGACTGGTTTGACCGATTTTCAACACGTAAATTATTTTTTTCGTTACAACTGCTAAAATCAAAGCAGCAATGAAAACATCTGTACGTTTATACGTCTATACAACTTTACCCCAAATTTAGAAACACTGCTATGTATGTACATGAATATATCCAGTAATGGGTAAATTAAAAAAACAAAAATTTCTTGTAGTGTATTAAATATGCAGCATAATATTGGAGTTCCGGCATAAACCACATCAGATACTGGCAGAGAAGCTACGTATTGCTTTTACTTCTAAGGTACCTGAAAAACTCTATGGACTTACTCAAAGGAAAGCGCCTCAGCCTTTGCGAGTAAATTATTCCAGGCGAAACTTTCTTTTCCTCCAGCAGAGCTAGTCGAGAATAAATCCTCCCAAGTCCCAGCTTCTTCTTTCTCTTCTGTAGATACACGAGAATGTAAACAAGCTCAAGGAAATTTTCTTCAGCTTGATCGAAGTTGTCTCTTCTCTTCGTGTTAGTGTTGAGGCTCTTTCACCAGCAGCAATAAAATCCCAGTTTAAATTCTTGACGAAAGCCAAGCAAGAGGCTCAACAAGTCTATCACGCTCTCGGTCAAGTATCTGCATATTTAATGGGTATTTAATGGGATAGGATTCTACAAGAAAAGAGAGGGGAACGACGAAGAAATGCTCCTGTAATTACACTGGTCTGGAAACACGAGCAGCAACTCTTTATATCAAAAAAATTGAAGAGCCTTATGAAATTTACATCAGCACATCTCGTTGAAAGCGATGGCATAGAATATGAGGAGAACTGAAATAGGGGAACCCTTCAGCATGTAACATGGGATTTTGTGGCTTCACGCTACAAGAATTCGTGTCGAGATGTTCTAATATTTTTTTTTCATAAATCCGAAAGCATTTTTTTTTCAAAAAGCTTGCGGATGATGATGGAAAAAGCTATGAATAATAAAGTAGTTTAAAAAGTGCTTGCGTGAAAAAGGGGTTTGTGGGGGATGAAGACTGAAGACGGGAAATTTTGTGCTTTTCTATATGTCTATGGTCATTAGCAAAATATGTAAATGATTAGTTCTGAGAATCATTCTATTTCTTTTATAAATCTCAATCTCTGAAGTTATATAAAGTATTTAGGATCGACTAATTTCAGCTTCTTCACCAAGCCAAATGCAAAATTTAGGCAATTTACGCATGTCTCAAGTTACAACAACTTTCATCAGAGAATGTTAAATAAAGTCGTTGTAGAAAAACCGTGAGCTATGGGCTGTAAATGCACTCGTAAAAATAACTTGACTTTTTTACCCAGTCTCTGCACTAATTGATTATTAAAATCCATTTTGATTCCATTACACGACTTAATTGTTTCATAAAAATGGAATCACGCTGGGGGTAAGAAAACCAAAAAGTGGACCACTTCATAATAAAGACGAACCTGCGCGGATCGTCACCTTCACTGTCTTAATTAAACCATTATACAACAATTACTGCATTCATTCAAAAAAGATATGGTACTACTCACACACACTCCTTCAAAATGAGAAGAGGGAAGTTTTTCATTGATTCCATTCATGCTGTAAAAACAGAAGAAAAAAACTTGATTCTTTTCAAGATTTATGGTGTATTCGTTTTTGATCACATCGTCGTGGCTCCCAAAACTGCGAAAAAATATGTCATTAGAGTGCCTACTTACGTATGCGGGATGGGGTGACTGGTGACTGCTCTGGCCATGATAACTGACTGATGGTGGTTGTTGGTGGTAGGGGTAATCAGTCAGCACTTTGGTTCAAACTGCTATCCTGCATAATTCACCTTTCCTTTTGGACTAAAAATGTTTGCAGAAAAAGATGGATGGCTTGACAAAAAAATAATTTACAGACTCGCGTTACCAAAAATTCAAAAGTTATTGAGTTGAGCCAAAATTGTATCAAAAGTATCCAAAGCAATTATTTTAAGTTCACAACTTTTTCCATTTTGAAATTTTCATAAAGTCATGTAAATCAGGGCCAGGCATTTAAGTTTAGTTCACTGAAAAAGTCTTCTATTTTAGCATTTACTAAGTGTGGGAACGGTTAATGAATTTTTGTGCAGTAAGTAAAAACTTCTCATTAGTCATTAGGCATATTTGATTAAGTCATCATAAAACAGTTTGTTTTTCTCAATTCACCTCTTCCAGCTACTTTTGTTCCTTTAGCCTGCACCTCTCACGGATGAAATCCTTTAAACATGATTAATATCCCTCTATTGATTATCAAAATACGGGATTGCAGGTGCTAATTGCCATCGTAAAAGGAGCCATGTCACATAATTGAAATGTACATTTTACATCTGTACAACAAAAAGTGTACAAGTTGACGAACACGAAAAAATAAAGTTTCTTCCTTTTCATAAAAATTGCAATACGTAGGTAAAATTGAAATGAGAATCAAAATTTATAATGAGTAGAATCAATTAGCATATTGTGTCATAAAAAATTTGTATGAGTCACTTGCGTTGATTAATGAGTACTTTTATGACACGCACCCACACACTTGTGCTGTAACAAGCCGCATTTTTTTTAACCACAGAAACTTGAATCGCGAAAAAATGCAACAAAAACTGTAAAAAATAAGTAATATTTTTGAATTGGTAATAATGGTAGCACTCCCACTCATCAAATTTATTTTTTCTGAATAGAATTTCACTTTATTTATCTGTTAGAACGTAGAAAGGGAAAATAGTATGTGTACATTTTAAATTAATCTCGTTAGAATCAAAGTGGACCTCTGCGAGGTAGCAATTTCGAGTGACATTGTTTCTCCAAATTACATTTCCAACCAAAATTATGAGATATCTTTACATGAACTAATTAAAGTGATGACTTTAAATCTTCCCCCCACAAAAAAGTAATTAATTCTCAAATACATATATGATTTCGGCTACCCAAATGAGTCACGTAAATCAAGCAAAACGAGTTTTTCCCTCGGCCCATCCACAAATCTCAAGTGCATTCTTTGTGCACAGATTATGATCTGCTGAAAATTATGAAGTGCTTCATATACATACTCACTACTGCGGAAATCGAGTGGTGTGTGTGCAAAAATTAAAATGTATTACCCCATTTGCATGCACATACAAGTGCAGTTTAATTGTCAGCGAAATCATTGTCAACATCGTTAACTCAGCGGGCATCTTCATCCCCTTACCTTGTGACAGGTCCAATAAATAATGAACAAAAAGTGCAGTAATCTACTCAAAAAAATTGCACTTGAGCTTACCTCTCACATTTTTTTGCACATGACGCAAAAATTGCAGGATCCTTTGGCAAACTAGATTTGACATCAGATCACCTCATTAAATTGAGAGACAAAATCGTTTTTTTCTCCTTTGGAAGTGGGCAATGGGCAATCATCTCATGTCTCAAGTTTAATGGCTTGTAAAGGTAATTCACTAAATTGAATTATGGGCAATTACAATATAATTTTTTGAACAATAAAATTCGACATTTAAAACTTGAAAGTACAGGCTTTAATTACGACAATTTTAGTTGAAGCTGCAAGGATACCATTTTATTGTAGATAAAACAGTGTGTTTTATGGAATATCTTTTTAAAATCTACATTGACTCTGTCTTGTATCTGTGTGGTATTTATGTCCTATAAAAAACAAGTTTAATGGCTTGTAAAGGTAATTCACTAAATTGAATTATGGGCAATTACGATATAATTTTTTGAACAATAAAATTCGACATTTAAAATTTGAAAGTACAGGCTTTAATTACGCCAATTTTAGTTGAAGCTGCAAGGATACCATTTTATTATAGATAAAACAGTGTGTTTTATGGAATATCTTTTTAAAATCTACATTGACTCTGTCTTGTATCTGTGTGGTATTTATGTCCTATAAAAAGGCCGTAAAATGCCAGGGCATTCTCTCTTTCACAAAATCTCCTTGTTTTTCTACCACTGCAATGTCACATGTCAAAACTCTTCTTTTGCCGATTATCTCTTCAAATTGTGTCATCATTTTTTTCTCCAAAGTGCACATACACACACACACCAAGCATTTACAATTTCAGTGTCATTTTATCTCTGTGTAATTGTTATTACCTCGTTACAATCTCCTTTAGAAGAAATCTCTCGCTTTTTAATATTTGCCTAGAATCAATGATTATGATGATTTGTACTGCTTTTTAATTGCGGACATTCACTTGAAGGGTAATTTTCGCAAACTTTATTGTGTGCCGCCACTTCCATCATCTCCTACGCATCCCGTCTTTTTCTCCCCCTGCGCTTCAGAAGCAACAGAGCTTGTGCTTAGCATAAGTAATGAGGGAGACGCGTGACATCTCATAAAGTATCTGCGGCGAATCCGTAAATAAGAGGACTCGTTTTAGCTCTCACGCGAGAAGACGCCATGTCTTTCATAAAAGATCCATAAATAAACAAATTACACTTTATATTAATTTATATAGACCATGAGGGGAGAGAGAGAGAGAGAAGACAAGACACTTAATAAATTGGGTAAGAGATGACAAAGTCATGGCATGAAATGCCACAGAAAAAAATATTATATTTTCACTCAAAAAGTTATGACCATTCCATTTTTTTTCAAGATAACCAATATGACCACAAGTGTCATAATCATTGTAAAAAATTGTTATATAATTTAATTGTACGTGTTTCATTCCCCCTTCTTGCTCAAGTAGCGGCCATTCAGCCTGTGCGGGCACCTGTTGAATTCTAATTTTTATCAAAAAATTTGTGTGAGTGATCGGTAATTTGCCAGTAGGGAATTTATGAAATCGAGATTTTTGGAACGCTCATTTTTTTGAAAGGGAAAAAATCTTGATTGAGATCGAAAGATATTTGTTTTTTGTTCTTTCTAATTAAATTGAGCACACAAAAACGTCCAGCTTCATTCTAATTCCCATTGCGTCATTTTTTCCTAAAAAATATATTTATGCAAATATAAATCTAAAGACCTATTTCAGTATCTCCCTGTAACATTTGGTGGATATTCTGAAAAGTTAATTTACCTGAAGCAATTATCATCATCGTCGTCACCACCACCATCACAGATTTCGACAATCACAACAAAGTCAGAGTGTAACAGGGAAATCGAGGTCAAAATCTGTGTTCACTTCGTTTTCATTTGCATTTATTGCATTTCACGTCTCTGCCCCCAAAAATATGTTCATTTGATTTTTGTCATTTCCATTATTTTTTCAATCAATGTTAGTTTCCCTCATAATGTGAGTTTTGCAGTCATTATCGCCTATTAGGCCTGTAGGTATACCTAAGCATGGGGGGTTCAATCAGCCCAAGAAGTTATGAGTCACTGGATCTCACACATCATGAGAACGCCTGACAGGTCATGATACAGCTCTTTGCCACTGCACTGAGGCATCGTAACTCATCTTCATTATCATCATCACAGGTCTCAATGCGAGAGGTCTCCGAAGAATGTAAACAGCCTTCAGATCAACAAAAAAATACTAATCTGTACAAACATTGCGTTTTTCTTTCGAGGGGAAAATGGGGGATGTGTGCATACCGATTTTTTATGATCTCGCAAAGACGTTTCGCGAAGAGATCATGCAATAAAATCAAATGTGGGGGAAGCACATTTATGTAAACTTCAATTATCACTTTTTTTCTGGGATTGCCATATCACAATCAATATTCAGCTCTTGATCACATTACATTATCATTTTGTAGGTGAATCGATGAACCCCACACATTTCATGTTCAAAGTTCTCATTATCCGCTAGAGAAAAATTTACACATTTTATGCAAAATTTGAAGAATTCGTTGATTGTAAATAATTATATTGGAGAAGCGTAATTAGTCAATGAAAAGTCGGTAGTTTTTTATATCCCATAAATAAAAGCAATCCCAATGTAATCCTGTTGTAGGATAAATGATTTGCATATTTTACAATCTGCACTTTTTTTGCAAAAACTTTTATTTGGAGAATGCTTTGTAATCTTTATATAATTTTTAGAGAGGTCTTCTCTCTCTCTCTCAAAGGTGGCCTATAACAGTATCATTTTCGTTTCTAATACCATTTGTTTTCCTTGTGCGTAATCGCATTATGTAAGGCAGTTTGTAAATACTCTACAAATTAGCATGGGGAATTGGAGAAAAAGCTGTAAAATGCAAAGTACTTACCATCATTATGTTCGATTGTAATTAGCACCACAATTCCAATGTACTTTTGGAGAGAGAGAAGGTAATCGTATTAACCTTGCAGGTAATTAAGGAGTCCCTGCTTCTGAAATTGAGGCACATAAAAGTGTTCTGCAAAAAAATCACACTTTTTCCATAAAATAAAGTGGGTTAAATTTAGATGACATGTCTTGGGCATTGGGCGATTTCAACTTAAATGACATGTGTGTGCAGGTGGTACAAGCTATTGTGTAAAAAAAATCTTGTTTTTGTCTTTCAATTTTGCTCAAGCCATAATTTAAAACGTTTTTTGACCATGTCAAACCCAGCCAAAACGAGGTAAATGTTGAAATGAATGAAAGTGAAATTACCCACGCGAAGGACAGGCGTTGTGTTGAGCCCTCAATTTTAGAACTCCCGAATTTTACGAGCATATTTCAAAATCTTCAGTCTCCGATTTTTCCTTGAAGACAAAAGGCACTTTCATTGTTCGCATGTTTTTTCACTACAAGAACCATTACACCATCCATCCTCAGCCAATTACCTAATACTCCCGTCGCTTAAATAGAAAGGTCACATCACGTCTTCAACTCCCTAAAAAAAGCCCCAACTCATAAAATAAGATTGGAGTGTTAATTGTCTCCCATCTTCTGTCTAAATTTAACTATCCATCCATTAAATCCTGCGCTACTTCACCATATCATTACAAAGCTTAATTTGGCAGTTCTCCCCATCTCCTCCACAGGATCATCACATCAAGCGTTTTTTTGGACAGAAGCATTTTAATTTCATTCTCTTTTTGCATATCATATCTTTTCCAATTTCTTCGCAGTTATTGTGACTAGTCAAAAGAGACTGACTGATCTGATGAGGATGATGATTCGCGTGCCTGTGTGGTGCTGTGTGAGTTTACCCTTTCCCATAAAATCCAATTAACGGACATAGGTATATCCCTTTGCAAAATAAAACTAATAAAAAGTGAAAAAATGTGTCTTCAAAAGACGTTTTATTGTTTACCGTTTACCGACTCACCTCTCTTATCATCCTTGCTCATCTCCCAAAAAAACTGATGTGATGAAGTCTCAGGAGGAGATGCGAATGATGAACTGCATCTTTGCCTTTTGTTTGGGTATCTATTGCATGAAGATATATTCGTCTCTTCTCATCAGTCATCTTCCCCCAAAACAGACTTTTTTCATGATGAGAATGGAGAATGAGCTTTACATATTAATTTTTCTCTCTCTTTGATTGTTTTTTCTCTAAATGCGAGTTTTTTTTCGTACGTGAAAACGTGAGTGTATTTTTCCCTATTTGTTGCAGATATATGCATAATATATTTTTGTATAATGCACTGGCACAGGTTCAGAGTGCCGATCCTCCATAATAAAAAAAATTATGATTTTTGAAGCAAATATATATATTTAACTCGTTTTTACTGTTTTACAACCAATTTCGTACAGGGAGCATTTAAATTGTAAAAAGAATCTTTTATATTTTTTTGAAAAAAAGGACGTTATTATTATGATTGCATTGTTCATCATCGTCATCGTGTTCGAATCGTTTTGGGGCTCATCATTTATGCACACGTACGATACACCATTGTTTGAGGATATAGGTTAAGTAAAGACAAAAAGGGTATCATAATAACAATAATATTATTTTATTGTAATTACTCAACTTCACTATAGATGTACTACGAGAGAGAGCTTCTCTCTCTCTCTCAACCGTCATCACGGTCATGTCAACATTGCCACATGAATTTGACCTATTATTTTCACACATTTAAAGTAAGACTTTTTTATTACGATGAGGGCTCCATTACACTTGCTCATCTTCATTGAGCGTAAGTTTGATGGTAAGTCCCTTAATAGGGATCTGTGTCTGTGGTGCAGGGGCCCTGCAATGCCAATATGGCCCTTCGTAGATGACTTTTGCTTTGATATAAAAACGGCCGATTGGAACCGAAATGACAACAGTGAGCAACTAGCAGTTTCATCGAGAACAACTCATCCCAAAGACAAAAAACTATTATTTATTTATTTATTTATTCTTCGCCAACTTCCATCATCATGAAAGTTCTTTTGGTAAAACAAATTTACACATTTCTTTGGAACAAATGTGGGTGGAAAAGTGTGCAAGTTTTTTAAAAAAGATGGTTTTTGAAATTCAAGGTTCTTGCCGCCGTTGTGGCCGTCGCCGCTGCGCAATATCAATCCTACGGTGCTCCAATCCAGCCCGCTGCCCCCATCGGCGGAGGCTACCAATCCCAGCAACAGGAGCAGCAGCAACAACATGTTGCCCAGACCTTCAGACACGTCTACGTCCACGTTGCTCCAGGTATGCTGATTTTAAAATATTCATAACTTATTTCCAATCTAAACCCCGAACACGCCTGTTGCTCTACAGATGAGCCAGAGGACAGGCAAGCCAGGACCATCAGAGTTCCAGGAGGAGACAAGCACGTGAACATCATCTTCGTCAAGACTCCATCCCAAAGCAGCTCTGCCCAGACTGAGGTCATCCTTCCCGAACAGGATGAGCAGAAGAACCTTGTCTACGTCCTTCTCAAGAAGAGCGAGGTATTCCATTCAACAAGCCTACAAATATGTGCATTCAAAATGACACAATGTCTGACACTTTGTTCTTTGAACCGTTTACAGGCCAGCCAACAGCAGCAAGGAGGATACCAACAGCCACCACAACAAAATGGTGGATACCAGCCATCCGCCCCTGCCCCAGCCCCAGTTGTCCGCAACCCAACCTCAACCTATGGAGCTCCCTTCTAAATCATTCACTGATTTCTCGAACCTGCATTTTCCACATGTCTTCTTCAGAACGCTTTTCCTTCTCTTTAGTTCAGTCTTGTTTTATTTCTTTCTTTCCTCTTTTATCGCAGGCGTCCTATGTCGCAGCCCTTCTTCTTATTTCCTCAAAGTTAGCCACCGAACAACTTTGAACAGCTTCTTTCCGAATTGCTCAAAAATGGTGAAAAAAGTGCTGTAATTTGTTATTTTGTTCTGTATTTTTTGGAGCTTATTTTCTGTTTTTCTTCATTTTCCGTATTTTTTCTTTTCAACATTGATATTACTCTTCTAGTCCAGCGACTTCTTTTGACTCTGTTGATCTTGTGTCAGTGAAGTGGAAAAGAAGGTGCTCTTTAGACATTAAAAATAAATGATATTCTCTGGATTTTAAATAATTTTTTTGCAATATTTTATTATCGTACTCTAACAATTCAAAAATATAATTTTCCATGAAAGTCATAAATTTCATTATCGGTCATTTATCTGCAGTCGTATTGTAGCAGTAAAAGGCTTATCACCACACAGGCCCATCTCGTGTTCACGCTCTCATTTGTCATTCCCACATAATAATAATAATTGCCACACTCTGCGAAACTCATTAGCCATGACTCATGACTGCATCAAAAGCCAATGAAGAGCGAAAACAAAGACGAATGACACTAATGCGAACAGCAGACAATGGCTCATTTACGTGTGAAGGTGTAAATGCCGTCAACTTTTCAAACGATTTAGAACTCCTGAATCGTGATCTGTTTGACCTTTGTTGGGCCGCATTACAGACGAGAATTTCAGGTGACAAAATATATAGCGGTTCCTACTCCTCAAGTACATAATAACACGCGACATGTCAAGAATGAGTGTTCTTCTACCGTTCTACCTTCTTGTTTTTCCACTTGTAATAATGACACAATTAATATGGATATTGCAAACTAACATTCCATCACCTACTTTTATTTCTCCTTTTATGGTAAATATCGAACTATTCAATGACATTTGAAAGTTTTGAATAGTATAACTTTTGGGAAATAATGCAATGGTAATGAAAATGGGGTAAAGTGAGACAGATATTTTGAAGTCTTGTTAGCTTGAAATTAGCAAGTTTCGAATTCGGAATGTCAAGCCCATAGAAACATTATAAAGCCTTTTTTTAAATGATAACCTTCAAAAGCTAACTGAAAATGGATTTTGGATCCTGATCAGACCCTGATGAGATAAAACAAGTTCGAATTGCACTTCAAAATTTCGCATGCTGCCCCCAAAGAATGTCATTTAAAGTGAGTATTCCCGGAGTCCAAGTCAAGCATAGGGATAGAGACAATATTGGAGCAGTTGTAGTAAGATGTAAATATTCTAAAATGTTATAATTATCCCTTGAAAATTTCATTTTCACGATTTCGGTAAACCTTGTCAATCATGTCTTCTAGATTTAGTCTTGTGGTATCTCGAGAGCATTCTAGATGAACTCAAGAACTTTTATATCAAAAACGGTCTCGCTTTCCTACGAGCAGTATTCAACAGTTTGGGAACACTCAAAAGTCTAATTACCGACTTTCTAAACATCTTCTCATCGACTCTTTCTACGTGCGCCATGATTTCGTTGAGGCTTTATTTTATCTTTCTCATGATCACAATATTTGAAAGACTGGTCTCTATCATTGTCAACAAGATAATGGAAGATGGCTTCCCAAAGGCATTCACATTTACATTTAAACAGCAACCGAAACCTAAAGTAATACCTAAAACAAACGAACCTTTTCAAAAGCACATACATAATATGTATTTGACAATAAGAATTTGGTATGAATTCTATTTTCAGCAGGAAAATGATGAGAAACTCAAGAATAAGAAAGAATCACGAAGGAATACACATCCCCCGCCTCCACCGCCTCGACCCCCTCGAGCTCATCGACTTTCATTTACTCTGCAGCAACATCTGCGAAATTTGGAGATCGACCCCAGAAATAACTTTTTAACCATTGAACTGATTCAGAAATCTTACAAGAAGATGATTTTGAGATACCATCCCGACAGATTTTGGAATCAGCCTGAGCACGTGAAGCAGGAAACGACGAGGAGGGCCCAACAAATCATTGAGTCAAGAAACGTCTTGGTAGAATATGTGAGGAGCAGAACCTGGAGATATTGACATGCAGAAAAATTATCATTAAAATCATTACTTTTTATTAACGAATCTTTTTACATGCATACATATAGTTTAACGTGAGTTCGATAAGCAAAAAATGTTACATTTAGGGAGTACATGCAAGATAAGTTATTGCTTGATATGAAATAAAGCGTATAAATTTTGATTTTTACATGTGTATAATCGCTGCTATTATTTGATTAACGATTAACCGAATATTTTGTGATTTGTTCCTGCTTTAGATAATTCTAATATTCATATTGGTAGGTATATACTTTTTTAAAGCATATATGCATATGCCTAATTTCGTAACGTTTTTTTTGAAACCCGGCCAATTCCAGTTATGAACCCAGAAACACCTTCAATTTTAAATACGCAAATAAGGAAACCAACAGAAAATATTTTGGCCTAGTCACATTTCCAAAGTAAACAAGATAGCCCAGACGTATTTTTCCAGCAAATATTTTTAATAAGCTTATGAAATATGCGCGGCATTGTCTCGATCTCGATAAGTCCGTTAAAGATTTTTCCAGTTTGCTCGCATACTAGTATGAAATATATTTTAAAAAGGCTTATGTAAAACCGTAAGTTCCCTTCCAGAAGTTACTGAAAGTGTACGTGGACAGTCGAATGGAGGGATATGCTTTGGCTCCGTATGATAAGATAACGAATCATAATTTCAAATGCTGATGCTGACACATGACAGTGTGGTCATTGAATTGGGCATGATTTTTTTTGCTGATTGTTGCATGAACAGACAACTCATGTGATTTGATTATCAAAGACCAACATCAACACCATTCGATCCCAATTCCGACCCCCGGCTTTACAGCAGGCGATGTATGTGTGTGAACGTGCGCAATGTGTAACGATTCAAGGCGGATGTATGATATTATGTCTGCTTATCTCAAAAGATAAAGTGTTCGAAAATAAATTGGTATTTTTTGGGCAATTTTTATTGCCCGCAATATTCATCAACACAAAATCCCTAAAAGCATGTTATTTGGATAGATGTTTTGCATCATCATCTCTCGTGACATGTGGACAATGGGAAAGACGTCAATGGAATCAAAAAATGTTTTTACATCTCTGGAAAATCTTGCTAATTGCTTCATTCTCCATATCATCCATTGCATTACCTATGTACATGTCTATATATCTCCCACACGTATAAAACGCGCCCAACATTCATGTTCCTTGTCTCAGACGTCATTTGCAAAATTGAGTGTTTATAACGTTCTCTCTCACAATTACGTGGCGAACTTCGTCAAAATACTGAAACAAATCTTGAACACCTGCCATATTTATGGAGAATTCCGGACTGGGTCACACAACAATCTTTCGTAAACAGGAAACATGCTTAGGTGACTGTGAAGAACTTAAAGCCAGCGAAAAATTTGATTGTGGTTAAATCGTCTTTGAGCGAACTTGACACAATTCATAATTTTTCTTCTTGGTGATTCTTTTGTCAAAAGTTGGGGTGAACTGACAAAAGAAGAATTTAGTTGAACAGAGCTGAGTTCAAAAAGTCAAACGACTCCCAGATACTTCCAACTCCGGTTTTTATTAACCAGTAAAAGTCGTCTTCTACCAATCAGAGATTGTAATGACCGTTGAAGTGAGACTCAACTTGGCTCGGATTTTGCTGGTGGCACTTGTATACTCCTCCCTCCCATTCTCTGTGAACGGTGACCTTCGAATTGTGGACAAATGGGAGAACTCCATCGTCTTTCAGACAGCGAGCGACTTTGTGAGGACGGGATGCGGCTCGTTCCAGAACAAGAGTTCGCTGGTCGTGTCAGAGCCTCTGGATGCGTGTGGGGTCCCACAAGGTCCTCCACAAGGAGAAAAAGGTCTCTTGTCAAAACTGTACCAGTCCTTGTTTGATGATGATCTATCAGAGGAAGCCACCCAATGGGTCCTCATTGCGTCAGGAGAGGGAGATTGCGATCTGAAAACCAAGTTCCGCAACGCGGCCAGCGCCGGCTACTCTGGCATCATTGTCGGAACTGACCAAGTCCACGAAGAAATCATCCATCCGGGCCTACTCTCCGAGGATGACGAGGAGTTTATTGATGTCCATCTGGTGCATCCCCTCGATATACAGGTTTTATCGAAGGGGTATGCCTATCCAAATCAGTACATCGTGGAACCCCCTTGCCTCACAGGATGCAAGGAGGAGTATCAAAGGACCTTTTGGAGGTCGAGATATGTCTCTTTGGCATTGCGCACGTGGAAAAGAATCATGGGTATGTTGAAAATAAAAATTTGTAAAAAATGCCAAATTAACTCAAAGTCACTTCCATTTGTGTAATTGATTAAAAAACTAAAATCTCATGCCAATTTGTTTAATTAATTTCCAGAAATGTGTTGGGAGTGCATAAAGGCCATTCTCCTTGTCGCGGGTGGGCTCACGAAAGGTCTCAAGTTTCTCGTGCCTTCCGTCTTCCACACACGAGACACGTTCTACTCCATCGCGATTTATTTGGCGTCCATTGTCATGTCCATCACTGTCATGATGCTTATCTCGATACATAACACCTACAGAAAGATTATGAAATACAAGGACTCGCAACAGGAGAAGCAGCGGACCGCTTCGTTCAGCGAGACCGACTTTGGCAGAGATGATAAGAGGCGAGCTGACAGCCAGAGTGGGTTTGGCAACCAGACGTCGAGTCAACAGCGGTCATATAACTCATCCTCATCAAACTATAACTACTATGCAAATTCAAGTTCCCGATCATCATCTCGAAGCTCATCTCCAGCGCCGACGAATCGTGTTCCAATTGACTACACGAGGTTTCACAGGATCAATCTGGATATGAAGCTGAGCGAAACGTTGACAAAGGCGAGAGTAAACAACGCTTATCGGGAATTAGCGCTAAAGTACCATCCAGATAAGAACTTGCATTTGGATGAGGAGCAGAGAGCGAAACTCACTGAGGAGTTTAGGTCCATTAAGAAATCCAGGGATGTTTTATTGTGCTATTGTGTAGAGTAGAGAGAAATTAATGAGTACCATAATGTGATTCAAATAGAAAGGTATATATGATAAGTACTGAAGTAATTATGTACTTCATATTTTTTTATTATGCAACTTTTTACTTTCAATAAAATTGTTGTTCAGTCGAGAATATGACTGAAACTCACGTCACGAATTTGAGCTAATTATTTGCATAATAATAATGGATCAGCCGAAATCAATTAAAATTATTCGGAAGGAAATTATTCATGAATTGGACAGATGTATGAAAAAAGTGGATGTACACACGAAGCTAATTCATATTCTCATTCTATATAACATTTCTAAATGCCAATCACAATCCGACAATTTTGTAATACATGAGTGAATGAGAATTCGACATTTGACAATGACTTCAACTGAATTTAAAATCAGTTTTACGGACCGCATGAAATCATCACTATTTTGCATTTACTTTCGAATGCTTCTTCAAACCTTAACCCCTGCAGACGTGTGGACGCTTATAGTTAAAATATTACTGAACACCTAAGGTACAATTCTAAGGTATCTAACAACTTTGGATTAATGATTAAAATCTTTTCAATTTGATCATTGCACAGAATTTCACTCAATTTTCAGGTATAACGATGGAGTTAAGAATCGTCAGTGGCTTCAAAATGTTGATCATCTTTTGTCTACTTACTCTGTACATCACCTTTAGTACGTCAGCATCAATTTCACCCCCGAATGATGCATCGGAATTTATAGACGAACCCGCAGAAGTCCAAGCTAATGAAGATGACGGCGACAATGTTCCAGCGCAGACCTTCAACCACACTTACCCTGGATTTAAGGTTCGCAAGGTGCGATTTGGCCGTCGCCGGTGTGTCTGCACTTATGACTTCTACGGGAAGCGAGTCGGGTGCTGGGGATGTAACTCCTCCAGTGAAGGATAAAAAATAACGGAGGTGGTTTTTGAAAAATAATGCAGAATAAGCAGAAATAAAAGTTAAATGAAACCGTAATGGTGAATGGAGTGGAGGTATTTTAACTTTTTTTGATCCTGTAATCAGTAAGCCGTAAAAGCATTCAAGTCAAATCCGGTACTGGAGTTCAAACGTGTGCTGTAAAATGCCATTTAACTTTCGAGTTGCAGATCCGTCGCGTGTCTGTCTAAAAACCATGCCCTTCTTGCGTTTTGCATAATAATGATTGCTGATTACTGATTGTCATCAAATACATTTTCCAGGCAAATACTAGGAACAAGATATTTTGCGCAATGGAATT
>JAHZMY010001023.1:0-11137 GCA_027743915.1 Seira sanloemensis
GGTCTATTATTGATTTCTATTATTCTATTTTATTGTAGCAATTGTCTTTTGGTCAGGTTTTTGCAAGCACACAAGAGTCCGTGAGAAGGCAGAGACAAACCTCTAGAGATCTGATTGAAGTGAACAAGTCCAATCCGACCTTGATTGCTTTTTTGTTCAATTAAACGAATCTGCTACAAAAGCCTGATTAAAATAATAAAGTGCTTTATCAATGGAGGAGTATCTCAATAAAAATGCTTTTTGAAATTTAAAAATGATGGCGTAGTATTCTTTGACCAGTTCATACCGAAAGGAGATGATTTAAAGGGTTGTAAATCTAGGATTCTTTCTGGTTCATTGCTATCCACTCCGTACAGTCCACTTAATGGTTAAACTAATGAGAGACATATTTTTTGTACAGAGGAAATTAGATCATTCGTTTTAACGACGACGGTCGTGAAAAATGTCCTTTGTCAGCAGATTGTAAGCTAAAAGAATTCTCATCTCGATAATGATCTAGAAAATTAGCTGTGATCAATCTAACAAAGCGTAAATTGAGTTTGCAAAGTGAACGACATTCTCTTAAAAATCTTACGTGGCATATCAGAAGACAAGCCAGTCAAAAAATATCTGCTATGTACTTATTTGCAAGTGTGAGAGAATGAACAGGAGATTGTAGATGCAATTTCCTGTGACAAGGTTATTATTACGGATGAATGGAAT
This sequence comes from Seira sanloemensis, assembly GCA_027743915.1. Classification (NCBI taxonomy): domain Eukaryota; kingdom Metazoa; phylum Arthropoda; class Collembola; order Entomobryomorpha; family Entomobryidae; genus Seira; species Seira sanloemensis. Next base: position 703 of record JAHZMY010001023.1, read on the forward strand.
TAATACGGATCGCTTTTTCGATGACAATTCAATAATCTCTGTAGAGAAATTGGTAGTACCCCTAAAATGGGATGGCGAATTGAATTAATGGGCTTCTGCGGAAGTACGGTCCTCCCTTGCAAATTGCAGATGAAGCGAAAGTGATTTTTGCTTTACTTTCATAAAATGGCAAATGACATTATCATTTAGTTTCCTCAATTTCATAACTCATGGTTCGGTCAGCACCTTGGATGTTGGAAAGCGCGCAACAAAATGTACCTTGGGAGTCATTTAATTATTTTTTACTCGATTTTGAAATGGCTGTCTTCTGGCGCTTGTTGCTCCATTTTTAATGTGATTAGTTGCTAATGCAAAAACTAATTATTTGCGGCCATATTCCGCAATATTGATTTTGAAAAAGATGGATGGGCAAAATAAAACTCATGTAGTTGGTCATATGTTGCGTAATAAAAAGGGACCACCCGATGTCGTCGCTAATAATAATATTGAACCTTATCAGTTTGTGTTGGTGCGCTGATTGAGTTCAGCGCAAACTTCGACCTTGATTTAATTAGCAGTATAGAAAATGAAAAATGGAAATTAAGAGTACATACATACATAAATATATAGCCCCGCTCCTCTCACTCAATCTCCTCCTGACCAATGGCTAAAGTTAGGCGACAAGCTGTCAATGAGAAATTTGCGGTTGGAAGAGTGTGTCCCCAATCGCAGCCAGAATTACTGATTGGGCATGAATGAATGAATGAACTTTACTTTGATTGTCAAATTAGCCATGTTGTGTGTGTACTCAAAATACCACGAGTCCGTGTAAAATGTAGAAACTTTTAGTGTTTGCACAGGTAATTAATAATTATTTACGCAGTCCCGCTTGCAAACAATATGTCGCCTTTGGCGAGAGAATCGATAAGAAATATGTTAAAAGGATTGTAATTGCAAAACAAGAATTGAAGAATGTTGTTAAGGGTCATCACGCTAGCAAACGGTTCATACTTTGATAAGTTTTTTTTTTGGCTGCACACTATACAGCTCATTTGTCTCCTGAGAGAAGTCGTGATTGCACCAATCATGGCATAAAAATAATGCATGGTTCCCTTCAAAATACAGTTAATTAGACTAGACCTATTTTGAAAAAAATATACATACTTTACCTCAGGTAAAAAGTCATAATCGTAAAGTAATTCGAATCGATCCATGGGCTATTTTTGCGTATGCCGTTTGCAAAGTATCTGAACTGAACTTTTAGACCTGTCACAAACACATATTGGATTCTTTTTGCTTTCCCCCTCAAGTCAAATTCATTGCACGTCTTTTATTGACATTCCTTCAGGATTTGATTGAAGTAGCAGTGCATTTTGGCCATACACGTTCATGGGATAATCAAGGTCTTATCTTGGAATAGAAATGCCACCGTGAAAGAAAAACTTTTTTGTTTATTGCCTATCCCCTTTGATTTACAAAGTAGCAGTGCATTTTGGCCATACACGTTCATGGGATAATCAAGGTCTTATCTTGGAATAGAAATGCCACCGTGAAAGAAAAACTTTTTTGTTTATTGCCTATCCGCTTTGATTTACATAGTTTTTTTGTGCCATGCATGCACTTGGACTAGGAGAGAGTAAAGCAGCATAAAACGCTTTTTTATGGAGGAACAAAAGACAAGAAAAAGTTTCTGATAAATGCGTAACTCGCACAAACCCGCTTTTCCTCTTGAAATGCTCTCTCGCAATAAAAATGCTAATGAGCTGTAATTTACTTTGTTGCAGGTTTTGATCCTCAAAGGAGCCGGAATCACATGAATATGAAGAACATGCAAGATCCCAATAAGCCGGGGAGACCTGATGAGCCAAATCCTAGCCTTCCGATATGCACCGTAAGTAAAATGGGGGAATTTGTGATGGTCTTGCGTATATGTAAATTTAGGATATTTTGTGGTACTAGTGGGAATTAGGTTTTGGAGGTTTTGCGGGGAAAAATATTGAGATCTGGGAACAATGGGAGGAGTTGAAATACGCCTAGAGTAAATAAAAAGTTTCTCTCACTCGTTTGTCTCCTGTCTATGCACATGGCAAATGTAGTTCAGCTTGAACATAAGTTCCCCCTTTTTTATTCTTCCTAACTCAAGATTTTTAAAAGTTTGTCGGTTCAAACTTTTCGGTCCTATTAGTAATTAATTTTAATGAATATGAGATGATTCGCTGGACAAAGCGGCGGTAAAAAAAAGTCGACTTATAGAAAAGTGTCGGATTGAATTTTGCAGACACAAGTAAAGCTTGGAAACCTTGAATGGAACATTCATTTACATTCACGAGGATTTAAGATTTGTTTGTAAGATTTCTGAAAATATGTATCAAAAACAAATATTTAATCCAATCTCGTGATATTTTTCCCACTGTTTGTATATTTTCTTTATTCGATTTTGTTTGCCCGTGCAGAGCACGGTTTTATGCAGGGTCATGCATTCCTGGAAAATTTATTTTGATCCTTGTGTCGCCTTAATTCGTGCAGCCACAGGTGTAACTTTGCAGACAACACTGAAAAGAAGATTTTTTTTGAGAAAATGTAATAGAAACGTTTAAGTAGAGGTTGACGCAAGCAAGTGCCAGCAGAGACACACAAAGTGTGTGTATGCAATGTTGATTTAAAGAAAGCAGTAGGGTGCGGCCTATAATAGCGTATAAAATGTATAGTAACTGATTGTGACATGGGATTTGGCAGTGGGTGAAATTAAGATAAAGTATAGTTTTTGAGAAATATTTTTATGCGACGGAATTTCTTCCCTAGTTCATTAGCTTTCAGGACAGGCATATAATTAATGCCTTGTACTTCCTCATTTTCAGAATCCATCTCCAGACATGATTCGCGCTGGACGAATTTTACGAACTTTGATCTTAACTCGTTCACCTGGACTGGTTCGGGATCGGAGGCAACAAGCACGCACGTTTAGAAGATGCCTTGTGGGAGCGGAGATGGTTGATTGGTTGCTTGCCATTGGGAGTGCGAGTGGAATTGTGAAATCCAGGCATCAAGCCACCGGAATGTGGCAAGCTTTGCTGGAGGAAGGAATCATACAACACGGTAAAATACATTCAATAATATTCCCGCATTCACATTCCATCAAAAAGGACTTTAGTGCTGCGGCCAATTTGAAAATATGACGCTTTCTGTAACAAAGGACGAGATCTTTGCAAAAAAAAGTCTGACTTTTAGTGTTTTTGTTCTTCGAGTCTTTGTCTCATTTACGACTCACAGTTGTCCTTTAGCTAATGAGATACAAAAAGCACGTGTCCTGTTTCAAAATACGCATTAGTTTTACTTTATACGCATTAGTTTTACTTTATTGACTTGACTCTGGCAATTATTGTCGACTTAAGTCTCAAGAATCTTATGGGTGTGGCCGAGGAGCAATAGGGAAATCATGCTTTTCATGATCTTGCTCGCAGGGATCAAAATGTAAATATGATAATTGCACATGTGCTCAATACTTCTGGTGAGTGCTTACAGTGCTCATCAATTTATTCAATTGCTGTTTCATATTCATGGTCAAGGATGCATCCACTCTTGCAAAGTTTTTTTTGTCACAAAATTGATTAGCTAATAGTAAGATTTGCGGTCTCGTTAAAAAGATATAGTGAAAATTGTATTTATGCCAAGAAAATGTTATTATGTGGTCATGAAAAATGATGCTGAAAAAGAGCATTAGAAACCCATAGTTTGAAAGAATTTATAGATCTTTCTTGTCCTCTCAATTATCGAGCAGAGGGAGACAAGGCTAAATAAATGGCTTGATTTACGATTGGCCTTCCCTTAAGAAAGCAGAAGTAAAGCTAGATAAGACTTGTGTCCATTAAGCATTTAACTTGCTACCAGAAGAAAAAGTTGAAGCAATTTTATTATGTCTTTATATATTATTAAAATTCGATGGTACCTTATGTTTTAACTTTTTGCAAGCTCGTTTTGTGTGTCTGTTCATAGATCTGTCGGATGTGCTTGTGAGGTCCTAGGCTGAAAAGTTTCGGACACTCCGTTTTTATTATAGGTTTAAATTCATTAAAACTTCATCGTAAAATAGTTTATGGAAGGCCTTATTTGATGTTTTGGGCATTTCATATTTACTCTGTTGCAGATATTAGTTTTTATATTTTGTTTTACCCAAAACACAGAAAAACTCTTGCGCGAATTTTCTTTTGGCAAAGGTGGCTCTTCGTGACTCTTAGCATAGTTCATATTTCTTACTTATGTACATAGAAAATTAGCATAAAATTCTAATATTCCTGTTTGGACAGCCTTGCAAGAGAAACAGCATCTGCCATTAGACCTTGCTCTCTCTCTCTCTCTCTCTCTCTTGAGCAAGGTACAGCAAAAATTTCGTTGACTTTAAACTTTTCAGCGATCAAGATAGGCGAATGTATGAACCACGTTTCAAGTAGTATTACTACATGTTTATTAATAAAAACGACTTTCCTGGAGAAACATATGTCCGAAGGGTGAGAACTCGTAAATCTTTAAAAATGAGTCAAGGCAAAGTTTACACTCGTAATTATCACGTTTTCATGCTACTGGCGGCACAAGAGCGGATTTTCCGTGTGGATAAAGTCGTGAAATGGAAATGACTCACGAAAGTGTAATTATAGGATTAAGTTTTGTAAACGCTGCGTGGCAGCCAAAACAGTATGCAGTATCTTTAAATCATTGGTAAAGCATATAGTCATTAATGAAAAACCATGACTTGAAAACCACCAAGATAGATAATTTACAAGAAAAGTTAAAACATGGCAAAAAATGGACTATTCCTGAACTCTAAAAGTTTATTCAACTTGGTCCAATACTTAATACAAGTGTTCAAATTCTCAGGTTGAAATTAAGTACAAGATAGGAAATTTTGCAATATGTGAAATGATCTTGTCACCAAAGACGATTAAGAAGCGGCATTATACATACCTAATTACGATGTACATCAACTACAGTAGACAGTTTAAACGCTGCGACATTTGATTCCTATCTCACCAAAAGCATATCGTTTGATCTTTTCCAAGATCTTTATGATACACTCTGATCAGGACAGGTTTCTCAACGCGTAATTCCATTTGATTTTCTCCTGATTTTTTGTCACTCTTAATTAATGCGAATCTAAACTCAAGAGAGACGATTCAATTCACCATATGCTACTCTAGTTGAGTGCTCTTTCATTCACGCTTATTCTTCTGTAGCAAGNTTTTTTGTCACTCTTAATTAATGCGAATCTAAACTCAAGAGAGACGATTCAATTCACCATATGCTACTCTAGTTGAGTGCTCTTTCATTCACGCTTATTCTTCTGTAGCAAGCTCTTCTGACTTTTCTTGCTGAAGAACTATGTACATTTAAAGGTTGCAAGTATCCTTTGAGAGTTCGAAAAAGGAAGTCCCTGCAACATACGTATAGCATTGAGCTCGTCGGCTTTGTACAAATTCCGTATTCCTTGTTCATTAATAGCCCCAAAATGTCAGAAACAACATTAATTCTTGATTGTTAAAAACTGCATATATTTTCTTGCGCTCCGATCGTCATTTAATTATCATAAGGCCTGATTTACAACAAACTCCACTCTCCTGATCAGTTGGTAAGTAATTAGCGTGCACCCTCCGGACATAAGTATCAATTACTGAAATTGTTGCTTTAAATTGACATGATATTGCCTTCACTCGATCTAACAGCTGGGTAAGCTCAGGATGAATTTGTAAGATGTAAGACTGAGAGAGGAAAATTTTTACAGACAATTTTTCCTATTGTATGTAAAAAAATACCTTTGGTGTAGATACTTAGTATCAAATTCCGTAAACAAATTGTGAGTACAAATTAAAATGCTACGGCAGTTTGTTCAGATCTGATTACAATTAATTTTTTGCTGTTTATTTTACACAGTGCATGAAAACTGGTTCTTTGCAAAATGGAACTGCCTCTCTGCCTGAAGTCAAATGATTTTTTTTACCTTCGATTAAGGGTTACCTAAAGCTAAGGCATAAAATATAGATAAAATCATCAACGTCAGTATTATTTCTGTACTTTAACAATCCCGTTAAAAATATTAAAATTCAGAATCGCGAAACTGTATCGTAAAAATGAAATGGTTCCTTAACTTTATTTTAAATCATCATTTACAAACGAAAGAGGCAGCTACAATCTAATTTATCGAAACTACAATAAATTCTTCACGCAACTCTACAATTTACATTTTTGGCGAATCTGTGTTACTGTAAAAACCCCGAAATGGCTGTGATTCTCACTAGACTTTCAATTCGAGTTAAGATTATTGCTCCTACAATTTTACAAGTGTTTTTTTGCGGAAGACCAGCCTCAAAATGCTCTGTATTTTGTTGCAGTGTCATTTCGTGAAAAGTGAATGAAACCTGATCTAAATGTTTGGGGCATAAGAGCAACATCTGCCTTCTTCATCTTTATTGCACGCAACATTCATACTCTCGTTATCGTACAATACATAAAGATTACTAAAGATGTTTTCTTGGACCATTGCGTTTGCCAGGAGAAATCCTAAGAATCTGGATAGGATCCATCAGAAAAGGAAAATGAATACAAAGCTGCTGTTACGCTGACGGCAAGGTTGGCTCTCGTATGAGATCGATGGTGATGGGAATGATGCTGGTCGGAGTATTCCCACGGCATAAGAATTTGTTACTTATTTTATTGCCATGCTGTGCATATGTTCACTTCATTTTCATTGTAAGGAAAAAGTAGGTACATCTTTCTGGCAAGATTTCAAAGGCAGAACAATGGCAAAGTTCTTGACTAATTTTCCCTGCATGGTATTCCGTTTTAAATGCATTTACAGTAAAATATCATGTTTTAAATGACACATATGAATGCCAAGTGAGTCACTCGCAACAAGACAGGAGTCCCATTTAAATATGGCTAATTATGATATGTGAATTAGCTGTAAAGTTGTAAATTTATGGGGCCCGTACATCGTATCCATATCGGTTCCTGCTAGATTCCTTCCCCTCTCGTCGTTTTGCTTTTAATGACCTTGTTGTAGTACGCAACAGGTTTTTTTTCATGCTAGTAGTGGCACGGCACCACCACCATCATAATTTTCCTCACATCAGATTAATTTTTCCTGCGAACCCGTTATGTAAAGACTTAAATGGACGTTTTAATAGCGCCATTGAAAATTCATATAAAAGGGAAGACGCACTCAGGACGTGTAGAGAGCGATAAAGCAAATAAGCAAAGTGAAACTCTTCAAAGATTAATGTGATAAATTGCTTCAGTCTACAGGAAAAAAGAAGCTGTTTATGAGACAGAAGACATGTCTTCAAAAAAAAAACTTTCTTTCTCCACCTTCTTCCTATTGTCTCCTGAAGAAATATCTATGCCATCATGTACACATCAGATACATATTACCTTGATCTGCCTTAAAGGAACGTGTCGCATGAGTTGAATATTATGGGGAAACTAGCTGATAAAAGTTACATTCCACACTTCATAAAAATATCTTTTGTGTGCGAAATTCATTTTGGTAGGACCAAGTCATTTTACGTAGCTCATGTGATGATGACAAACGACGGTAGTCGCCCAAGTGAGCGATGAAGAGTTTCCCACAGTGTACACGTTTCACTACCTTGTTACCTGTCAGACGAAGGGAAAACCGTTTATATTTCTGTTTGATAAATCACTGATTGTTTCTGAAAAGTGTTTTGCCAAAAAAATAAGGATACGACGCTTATTGTCAGTTGCAATATAATTTTGAGTCCTATAATGTGCCTTCATGTTTTGAGAAGCAGGCAAAAAAACTGGCAATTTTCCTCGTGTCTTAGCCCATGTTTACCTTATAAATTATGATATTTCACGAGTCTAATTTGAATCTTTTTTAAGAAAAAAAATTGTTGGATGCAAATGATTTAAATAGCAGGCTGTTTTTGCCCTGTCGCCTTTTACTAATTTTCTGTGTAGCTTCGGAATGAGTTATGAGCTGGCACATTTGAAAGCAATTAAAGTCGGCTAATCCATATACTACGGAAAGAGGGAGAGAGCATGCAGTAATTTACTGAATTATTTCTATGTAGCTTCGGAATGAGTTATGAGCTGGCACATTTGAAAGCAATTAAAGTCGGCTAATCCATATACTACGGAAAGAGGGAGAGAGCATGCAGTAATTTACTGAATTTTAATGAACTTGCAAAGACAAGAAAAGCATTCTGCATGTGAGCCGAGTTTTACATGCAGGCATACTTAAGTCAAATCTGAATTTGAAGGTAACAGTAAAAAAAAAATTAAGGAAGCTGATCGCGAACAAACTGAACACGAATGAAGTATTTCACGATTTAAGAGATATGTAGGGGAAACTATTTTGTCAAGTTTGAAAAGCACATGAGCGAGAAACGCAAAAGGGTGGCTCGTTTTATGATCTAGTTTTGAAAAATGGTTATAAATGAGCCCATCAGAATGCCATCGCTTCGTCTTTCTTCCTTCAGTAGAAAATTGCCGGTTTTCGCACACACACAAAAACGCTTATATTATTATTATTTGGTATTTAGTGCTTTGCAATTATCATTTTTTGAAAGGAGAGAAGAAAGGAAGCGCGTAGGTATGGCTGGCTCTTTTATTGATGGTGCTAAGTTATTCATGAATAAAAAGTGTTATTTGAGTTTTTTTGATGTGATAGCGCGGACAAGGATGAAAGGGAACTGCCGTGTGTACGTTTTCAGACGCATTTATCGCACAAAATCATTCACGTAGGTTGAAAAACGCTATTTTTTGCGTAAGCCTGTTAAACTGGTAAATGCTCTGGCGAAGAGATAATCACTTTGAAACATGACAAGACTTCTGAAATCTCTTTAGTGAGCAGTATGGGACTCTCTCAAATTCAATTGACTTGTCTCACGACACGAAAATGAAAAGTGAACTTATTTTGTATGATATTTGAAAAATTTGATAAACATTTGTGGTCACGCACTAAACAATAATGATAATCATAGGTTATCTGAATGTAAAAATGATGCATATATATTTTTATTTGATTTTTTCTCTGAAACCAGTTACGCTAGAGTATCCCTTCCGAGACAAGTACATCTTTTACCGGTTCACCATTGACGCGGAGAGTGAGCTTCAGAGTCGATCTTTGTTTCGAGGCCTGCCTAACCCAGATGATGAAAGGGAAGCTGATATGAACTGCCCTGAAGTGCTGGCATACCTAGCCCAACGGGCACCGGATGCGATAATGCGCCTTATTCTCAGGAAACCGTCTTATGAGAGGACAACAGACGATCTTGAGATGATATACGAGGAGCTGATGCATATTAAAGCGCTAGCACATTTGAGCAACTCGGTGAAAAGGGAGTTGGCCGGAGTGATTGTTTTCGAAGCTCATCCTACCAATGGAACAATACGTAAGTGCATCAAATACTATAGAAGCAGTCTGCAAATTTATCGTATTCAAAATTTCACGTTCGAGTTTCAAAACTTTGAAAGATTAAAATCATACATTAGTAATCTAAAATTGAGTTACGCTGTTTTGAGCAAATTACATTCAAGCTTATCGTAATGTAAGTATATCTTCTATAATGGGATATTCGAATACTTCCGTTTAAGGGTCATACATAGCATGTGATTATCTCAAATGTTGGCGTGCCTTCCTACTTTGAAGTGTGTAATTATGATTTCATGATTTTTGTTGTGGGTTGCGAGTTGGGCGGTGGAACAAGGAACTGTTCACACAATGTAACAAATTTTTATGATATTTTTCTCATTAATGTAATGCACCTTCGACCTTCCCTTGCAGTTTTGAATTTATATTGAAGGTAGAAATAATAAGTAGTTTATAGCGTAACATAACATATAACGTAACAATGCGAGTAGGTTACAATGAAAAGAACTACTAGAAAATGCATAGCGAATAAAAATCCTTTCACTAATTTATTCCCATTTTTTAAATCGTGGGGATTTAACGTGAATTTTGTATGGAATACGAAATGTGAGAAACTCGGCAGATGAAAAAATTTGGTTGCTTTCGACTGTTCTTTATTTTTCATGGCAGGGAAAATGTCGAGACGGAAAATTACATGTGCCCAGTTTAGTGAGGCATCAGATGCAGTAAAATTTAAGCAGTCTGGCCTTCTTTTAGATTTTCAGAAAAATAGAACTGTAAACGTTCTTATCTAATGTAAAAATGTTTTATTCAAATTAAAAACATGAAGAAAATACAAAAAGCAGTGCAGTTCAATACATTAGGCAATTTTTATTACATTAGTAAATTAAATTTTGAGAAAAAATATTGCATAGTTTGTGAGAAATATCCATTATATATTTTCAAACCATACGTAACACATTTGGTAGCACAGAAAGTATAATCAAACGAACAAAGGTGGTGAAAATTAATTTAGTTGAAAGAAGAAACTCCTTGAATATTCTTGTTGGTTGTATGAGACACACTAAAAGTGTG
>JAHZMY010001024.1:0-11518 GCA_027743915.1 Seira sanloemensis
TGTAAGTTCAAATTTTATGTCAGAATAGTATCATGTTTGAAACAAAAAAATCAAATATAAAAAATTATGTCAGTGTAGAGAAAGTTTATAGACTTTCTTTCGATTGCAGTAAATAAAGTAATAACATATATATCGTAAGTAATTAATTTTCCAAGTGCTTTTGTAGCTGCTTTTTACAGGCTTTTGTTTTTGCTTTTTTCTGCTTACTCTCACCAATTCACCGATCCTGTAGCAAATGGTTAGATATCAATCAATACATGTCGTGGTTTTTGAAAATGCACATTTGATTTACACCTTGAACCTCATTGATTTCGCCTGACACTGTCACAACGCAAGTATACGCGGCGCAATTTATTTTGTAATCCAAATATCTTGAACGGAGTTGTCCTTAAAATTCCCCCACAACTTTAAAAACCTGATGTATGATTTGTACCTAACGGGGCATTTCTATACTCCATCCAGCCATCACTGACCTCCTCATAGCAACAATTATTCCTTGACTATGGTTTTACCTGACTTTTTTTGCCACACCTGTATTTTTTAAGTATCCACTATGTGCTCCGCGCCTGATTTTAAGACTAATGGCTCATTCGAAGGAATTCGTAAAAAAGCTACGTAGATAACGGCATTTAGAGTCAGCGACTATATTTAAATTGAAAAATTGTAAAAGCTGCATAAAATTCCATACCCTTTCCATACTTTGACTCTTAAAAGGAACTGGTACTGATATTCGGAAAAATTACTGGGTTCTACCTGCAAATTTTACAAAATCTACAGCATTTTCCAATTTTTCGAATGGGCCATCAATCGCCAGAATCAAAGTCTTAGAGCACATGGTCATTGCTAGTTGCAGTAGTAGTCTCAGCCATTTGCAATTTGTAATAATTAGCAATTAACACCTCGCTTTGGTAAGCAAACCTGAAGATATACTTATGTAAAAAAGTGCCATTGCTATTTTTATCTAGTTTTCTTATGCGATTTTGTATATGTACGTATGTATTTGATTCAGCTTTCCAGCACACACACACACACAAACATGCTTACTGTCATTGTGGAACTGCTTGCAATCGTCCATCGTCTGTCCGGCTTCTGTCTAGAATTGCGTCCCCCTCATCCCATCCGCTGTCCAGCTACTAATCAGTGTGAACCCAATTAATATTTTCTCCCTCCAGCTTATTCTGTCATTTGGGAATGCGTAAGATTCCTCAACAAGGCCAATGCTATACTACTTACATACACTATATTAACACATATCGCTTGAATCAATCTTTTTTTTGTGCTATTATCATTTCGGGAGAGAGAACATGCATTGATGCGACCGAACAACTCTTGGTTTCATCCTCAAAATGTACTTTTATGACGTGTGCTAAACCTCGCATTTCCAACTATTGATTTCAGGGGGCACTAATACCTGCCGCGTTCAACAACTCTTGGTTTCATCTTCAAAATGTACTTTTATGACGTGTGCTAAACCTCGCATTTCCAACTATTGATTTCAGGGGGCACTAATACCTGCCGCGTTCACGAACGGATATCATTAATGCAGTCATCCCAACTCGTGTTCCATTGACATCCCCGTGATACGTAAAAAGAAGGTGAAGAAGAGAAATATACTGTGTCCGCCCCTTTCGAACCGATGATGGCGAAATGAGAGGGAGAAGCCAACAATTTTTTTTATAGTCCTCTTCTTTCGTTCGGGCCGTTTCACCTTCTCTCGAAAAGTACTGCAGCAGGTTATGATTATAAGACTATTTTTTTCTTTGTAGATGCCACAGAGTAGAGAGACAATTGGGAGTTATGTGACCTCTTGATTAATTTTAATAAGCGAGACCATTAGCATTGCCTATTTATTCATACATATGTACATAATATTATTATTATCATTTTTATTGATATTTCTTAGAATCTAAATTGGTTCGGACTAAAAAAACAAGAGTTTTTTCTTATGTGAAAAAAATTGAGTTGAGTATGTGTAGGACAAAGGTGAATTTTTTCCCAGGTATTTTTAGAATGGACTGGAACATGTTTTCGGCTACATCTTGCGAGACGTTGTTTTGGAGAAAGTTTGTAAAAAAACGTGGGGTTTAATATAAAAAAAGAAGTACTACGAACAGTGTATTGTGTACAAATGGCGCGGTAATCCAAGAAGTAAGAAATTCATTTTAAAAAATAAGAAGAAAAAAATGGCTAAGCTGAAAACTTTTTCTCCGCTTTTCTTTTCTCCATCCATCCAATCGACGTAAAAACCGAATATTAATGATATACTTGTACAGATTCTAGAGGAAGAATGTAACAGTATTACAAACATCATTTCAGAAGTCCCAATTTTCATTTTTATATATGTAAGACGAAAAGAATAAGATTCGACTGGAGCATATAATTGGTTCGTTATTCTCTCAAAAGAATTGTTTTCTCAAAGCTCTAACCTCACCCTTTTCTGTGGTGGGACAAAAAAAAAGAAAGATCCGTACCTAATTTTTTCACCCACTCTACAATATATAAGGACAAGGCAAAAAAAATGTTACACAATCAGTTTAAAATACGATATATATGTATAAAAATGAAGGTCTTCATTGACGACTTAATGAAAAGTACTTCCAATAAAACTGCAATAATTAGTGCAAGTATGTACACTTTACCAAGTGGAAAAACCGACGTCGTTGAAAAAAAATATAGATGTTTAAAGGTAAATCTCTGTGTCTCTTTCCCCGTTTTCTATCTGTAGACAAGAAAAAAATCACAAGTGGAAAAGAATACTTGTCTCGCGAAACTCCTTTTCCGAAGTAAATCAATACTACATAAGAGTTAAACTTACAATAGTCTTGAGGAAATATAATACCTTGTTTCGAACTGAGGAAAAAAAATATAATTACTAAGCTAAAAGCAAAGGAAAAATAGTTTAGGACGAAAACTTCCGAATCAAATGAATTTAGGGGGAGGAAATCAAGTGGGCAAATTAAAAACAATTATTTATTACTTACATACGTAGCAGGTAGAACTTGGAAAAAGTTTTTAGATTTTAAATCAGTTTAGATTTTAAAGAATTCTCTAGGCTACTATAGTAAAAGCTTAGAGAGAGGGAGAAGGAAAATACATATACCGACACACCGGGGCATTTTTTGTCAACTGTGTCAGTAGATGAAAACTGTGGTATACATTAATGAAATCACTGTTAGAAAGAGAAGGGAAACAGTAAATTATCTTTAAAGATTTTAGATGTAGAATTAATTATAATGACACAGGTATTTACAATCGGTACATTTGACAAGGAGAATTCAGAGTTCATCTTCAAAGCGAGCACATCTTTTCATGCTGTTTTTGATTACCTATACGCAAAGTAGTGATTCGACTCTGATTAGTCAATTTTCTGAAAAAATTCTTGCAGTTTTGCATACACATGATTTGTACACTTTTCTCATTTCTTAAAAGTTTTCAAATATTTCGAATGGTTTGGCATGGGAAAGTCAGAAAAAAAACAGACAAGTGGTCGGTTTGAGACAATGGACATTGCTGAAAGCCGCAGTTTTAACGAGTCGATTTCCCATTTGCTCGGTTTCAATTCCTTTTTTTCTTAAAATATGTTTGATGAACACGTAGCAGAAGGGAAAAAAAGTATTTAAACCGTAATTTGGAAAAGGGGCGCGAGAAAAGTTCTCATAAAAAACTTTAACTAAGTTACACATATTATACTTTACGCAAGAAACAATCTCCACTACAAAAAACGAATGCAATAATACAATGGAACTCGATTATTAGGAACTAACAATTATTGAGAAAAGTCTATCTAGTGTATAGATAAATACGGAAACTTTTATCCACATATTACACAAGTTAAGAGAAGAAGAAAAAAATCCTCTATTATATGTATGTTAAGCCATGTTTTTAAGGACAAAATGTAAAATGTGCAAACGACACACATGCTCTATTAAGTAGTTTTCTAGCTGTATAGTTAATATACCGTTAATGACTTTGAAAGAAAAAAATATATATCTAGTGAAGAGTTTTGTCTCGCAAAAAGAAACATTTTTTGAGATACCTAACATGTGATTTTTTATATATAAAAAACCGCAAGTCAGCGTCCGTTCCATCTTCTATATTTGGAATAGAGAAAAAAAGGTTTCAAGAAACTATGCAACTCATTTTTTCCTTCCTTTTTGGACATAGGTACATACACACATACATACATACATACAAACTACTTTCCATTTCTATCAACTTGTACTTGACTCCGTTGGTTCGTATATCGAAGTCATTCTCAAAAACTCTCAAAGGTTAATTAGTTGGCGCGGTTGGGTTTCAGATATATTGCATACCATTAATTTGCTATCCTTCCTGTTTTTCATGTGCGTAAATAGCTGAATTTCGAACTTCATTTGCACAGGTATGTACAGACAGTAAATACAGGAAAAATTATTATAGGTAGGTTACATAATGTAGTCTTCACAGAAGGTAATTTGCCTCCTTTCGTTTTTTTTGTCGTAGGACGTTATCTCTATCCATAGTTTAAGTCTACAACACATATTGACTCAAGGAAACAAAACATTCAAACATATAACCGTATACGAGAGAACGTTTTGATGTAATGCAAAATTGGTCTTGCATGGAAATCACAGCAGCTCAACTAATTATGTCACTGATCAAAAAAAAAATTGAACTGCGTATAAAATTGCGTATTTATACAACGTATTTGAACATATTGCATTTGTATTTGGAGAATAGTAGTTTAAAAAACAGATACTTGGTTTCGTGCGTTGGAATTGTCTCCAAGAAAGTAGAAGAGAAATCAACTCCCACTTGATCTATTTTCAAAGACTTTAGGCACGGAAAATTTTATCAGCTATAGGATTCTACTCTACGATTTAAGTGACACCAAACAAATACAAGGTTTTTAGATGCAAACAACAAATTGTATCATACCTTTAGAATTAAGAGTTTAGAGGTAGGCAGCAGAAAAGCAATTAGACGAAAAAAAAAATTTAGGTAGAAAAGGTGTTGAGTTAAGATATAAAGCTATACAGAGGTGCAGTGTACGCAGGAGGTTGAGAGTCATGTAGAAAAAAATCGGTTGTTCATTTGTTTCGTCAAATACATATATGTATACTTGGAATATAGTTGGAATTTTTTTTCCAGTCTGACTGCCGTTGTCTAGTTCATGTCAAGTTCCGAATTTCAATATTTTATGTTTTAAAGATAGATCTCGTACCACAAACAAAAAGGTTATACCCGTGTGTATATTTAAGCTTCCCCTGAGTTTTTTTCTCTAGAAGTTAGAGCTCCTGAAGACCACTCCAACACGAACAATTTTTGTCCATTTTTGACTGTGAGGAAAAAGCAAACAACGTTTTCAAAAACAAAACAAATTTAGTACTTAAAGTCTTCAACTGGAAAAGTAAATCCGTGCAATAAATACTTTCACTGGGGATAATCTGAGTTTTTCATGGGGGCTTTTCCCCCTTCGGTTGAGTTGTTGAGGTGCTACAAAAATATAAAGATGATTTTAATGGCAAGCAGGGAAAAGTGTTGTGTGGGTGGGTCGTGGGCCGTGGGCATTGTCAAGAGGCTATTATTGTGAAAGGGACAAACATCTTGTTATGGTCTGCGTAGGTGAAATGGTTTCGTCAATTTGTCGGAGTACCTTAACCCGTACGTATTATGAATTGTGAGAAAAAAATATTATACATATTTACATACCCTATTTACTTTCTCTTCAGAAAAAAACTCCTTTCCAAGCACAATGTGTTGTTGTTGATGATGATGATAATGATCTTCTATCTCTTTCTCCCCGTCGATATATGAAAAAAAAAATATGAAATTTTTGTCTTCATTTTTTTGTTGTTGATATGCATGGGACTGATACGGAAACTATTTTAAGCGCTGTACCACATTTTTCAAAAACAGAAACTGATTGACCGAGGCAAAAACAAGAATGATAATATTACTTAAGGCAGTATTAACGTTATGATATTGCTGACCTGAAACCGATTTTTCCCCTTGTTTGAAATTGACTAAGTAAATTTTTAAAAAATATAAAAACCCTCTAATACATAGACAAAATTTCTCTTGTCGTTTCTCTCTCTCTCTCTCTCTTGACGAAATAAGTCAGAAAAACTATTACATTTTTATACCTACTAATATCCTACTAAACTACGTAATGTACTAGCTAATTTTCTACCGGAATGTGCAAAAGCAACCCAAAACGAAATACGAATTGTTCTACTATTTATTAAAAAAACAAAATATAACCTGCGTGGAAAGGTACAGCATTTTTGTGATGAGAAGGAAATGAGTAGATTGAAGTGCGCTCTCCTTAAAAATTTTTTTTAAAAACTTTTTTTGTGTGCGAGAGCCATCTTCTTTTTTAGGGAGACCTTCTTGCATGGGAACCAAAAAGAAAACACAAGTCTTTGTTCAAAAAGATATACACTATAGCTTCCGTCAGCGAGAAGGGAAAAGCTCCGTTTTTTGTTTTGTAGAGTGAGTGTTTTAATGATGGGGGTATATGTACATGATATTGTAGCACATCTCAAACAACCTAAGGTTTCCCTTCCCCCCAACGAGTAATGATGGCTTTTTGTTGCAAGCAGATTTTCATGACATTTATTAATCATGCTACAATACTTTGTCGTACGCTCTTGTTAATTTGTTGTATTTTTTTCGAAGAGAGTCTCCATTACCGAGTTTAGGTTTCCTTAGTTTACAGATAACGTTTGTGACACAGAGCTTGAACAAAAAAATTAAAGCAGGTTTGGAATCTAAATGTACCACATAACTTGATACATACATACGTACGTACCATAGGGAAAAAAATTGCAGCAGCGGAAGAAGAAACACAACAAAGAGAGAAGAGTAAATACGAGTCATAAAGTATGTGAAATGAATGCAATAATTTTAACAAGAAAAAAATATTCCTCAATACTGTAAGATTACTGTAGGCTATAATATCTCCATAGCTTAGGACGAGGGTGGTGATGACGATATTTATATAAAAAAGAATTCAGTATGAGGCAGATAATCATGAGAGAGAAAAATTTATAGGATATTTATATGCGTTCTACATATACAATATATATGTACTTAGATGTCAACGGCAGAAATTTTAGATGCGCTGCCGCGGCACACTCGAAAAGTAAAATTCATCGATTTCGCAGGTCGTATTTTTGTCCACACAGAAAATTCCATTTGACGAGGCACTCTTCAGAGATGAGTCTCTACGCAGGAGAAGCTAAACAAAAAAATTGCAGATTAATTGGGACAAAGCTTATGTTTTCAAAACTGTATGTACTTACACAATGTTTTTTTTACTCAATTGTTAATTTTTTTCTAATTTTTATACAATCTCCCTATACAATCCACCATCACAATGTGTTTAATGATGAAAATGTCTTTCGGCATTTTTTGTGTGTGTAAATGTTCTCATTCTTCTCTCACACAATGACTTTCGTAGCTAGAACTTTGTCGTTTTTCTATTGACAACACCGAAAGTAGAAGAGAAAAGTCGTTGACGTCCTTTTGTCGAGGAACTCATATGCAATACAACCGATTAATCTATGCAGCTCATATACATATTCTACATACATATAGGGGTAAGGTGATACAGTAGAAGACACACTGGTAGCTCCAATGTCTTCCCCCTCAAAATATTATACAATTACATATGTATCCATACCTGTGGAATTAGGACGTTCTTCCCCTTCTCAGTTCTTTTTGTATCATGATAATCTTTCTTGAGTTCTGTGGCCGCTTAAGCTGATAAGAATGACAACATGGTGTACAATAACATAATAAAGTATAAGGATTTATTTAGGTGTAAAGTGTGCATTTTTATCGGTAAGGAAAAAAACAACAACAGCTCTATACAAACAGGTTTTTAGGCTAGACATATATTTATATTATATTGACTACAGTACTATTAAGAAACAATACAATCAAGTGAAACATGGACTGTAAATTTTTACAGCAAACATGATTAGTAAAACTAGAGGTTTTTAGGTTGAAAGAGAAGGATGAGTAGGTCGTAAAGCAATATTTTGCGGTCACTACAAAACTATAAACTTATACAAACAAGTTACCCGGACATCTATATAGGTATATATAAATACTATATGAATCTATGTGCATAAGTCAAAGGGAAAATCTAGGTTAGGGAGGGAGAGCAAAAGCAGGTAGTCAGCTAGAGTTATATTGATTCCGTTACATACATACATACGAACCAACCAAAGGCAAAGCAAGGGAGAAACTTCGATTGGGATGCAAAGTGAAAGAATCATCCTTTTCCTTCTGTTCCTCCGGTGAATCCTTATACACTTTTACTTACTTACATAAATACGCGCGTCAAAAAGCATGTATATTTGAAGAGGTGTAATGAGGTCGAGCTGTGTTCTTCAACTCTCTACATCATCGTTTTTTTAAGGTTGAGCGAGTTTTTTTATATATATATTATTTCTGTGTTGTTTTGTGTCGGGGTGAGAAAGAAAGAATACGCGCGTCAAAAAGCATGTATATTTGAAGAGGTGTAATGAGGTCGAGCTGTGTTCTTCAACTCTCTACATCATCGTTTTTTTTTAGGTTGAGCGAGTTTTTTATATATATGTATATTATTTCTGTGTTGTTTTGTGTCGGGGTGAGAAAGAAAGGTTGGGAGATGAGGGAGAAAGGGAAAAAAGTCGTGAAATACATAATTTTTCTTGAGCTCTCGGTGTCCTTTCCTCTCTTCACGCGTTGTAATCGTAATGGAGCCGTAAATCATTTTTTGTTCGGATTTACATTAAGCCTCTTCTCTCGCTCTCCTCATGTCTTGGGTGTGCGGAGGAAGTGAGAGGCAATAAAACAAAATGTTACATGATTCTCGTCCTTACAATAGCGAGTTTTTCCCTCTTTCTCCTCGTGTGAAATACGTGTCTCTCGTTCTTTTTACGGCAAAATGAAAAGTTATAATTTGTACTGTCCTGGGGTAATATGAGATAGGGTATGAAGAGTATATTGTATACATGTATGGATAAGCTAATTTATATATAGATATAAGTAAATAGGTAATATGAATATTGTAAGCTCTTAGACAAAGGATTTTGTAAAGGAATCGTGCTTTAGTCCAAAGTGTAGAGGAGGATTTTTAAGAGGAAAAAAATGATACAAAGTTGATGTCTCGTAGAATAGTTGTTTTTTTGTGTTTTGGAGGCGGTGGAGAGAAAAGTCAGGAAAAAAAGTGAGTACATATTACTTGGTTTTGAAGAAAGTAATAGTTTTATGTTTCCGCGTAATAAGCTGCATACAACTGTGTAGACTCTTAGAGAGCAGTGGAAGGAAACCATTATTACTCTTGTTATTATTTTAAGAAGGATATATAAATATTGCTGTTATTCGTTTCTTCTTCTATGATCAAAACAATCAAACAAAGCAATTTTTGATCAATTGTAGTCGGGAGAACTAGTTGTGTAGTAGAAACTGTAGTCAAAAAATATATATATCTATCTATGTAATAATGAAAAAAATACCGTGAACATGTGTATTTGCTCATAAAAATACATTACTGTAATTGTTATTTACACACCACCTCGTCCAATAACCATTTATTTCGCATACGAAAATTCCATCATTATTCATATCTAACTCTGGCATGCCTATGCACATTTCTTCTAGGAAACATCCACAACGTCCGTTGCGGCAAGGAGTGACTGAATTCAAAGCAATTTTATGGCATTCATAAAATACTGACTGATACGAACTTTATGGATGCTCTCCGAACGCACTCCTCACAACATTCGATTGGGATGGCTTGGACTGTCACAGATTGTCAAAGTCGGAATGAGACACAAGGAGTCCCACCAGCCCGACCATATATGTACATTCCTTTAAGCTTGCGAAAGGCTGGTATATGAAAACCGCATTAATTTATGCACACGGCCACAGAGTCCTGCTCTCGCATTACCCACAATTACCTTACACTCTCATGAATTATGTGAGAACTTTGGAGGCGAGTTGGGAAATGGATGCCGCGATGTTCATTACGCAATGCATTATTCAGGCGGGACACAAACTTATCAATTTGACAATCAAACATCACATCATCACTTTCAACATTCGGCTCTCGCAGCGATGTCCGTAATAGGTATGTATAACTGGTCAAAAGCCTTCGCCGTGTAAATGGAATGGTTCGGCTCCAATGAATAATTGAAATTGGAAGACAACTCACCACTTGCTAATTCCTACAATCAGCATGTTTTGTCTTTTGAAAGAAGGGTTAGAAATGAACTCGACTGCCATTTGAGAACTGTTTTTTTCAAGGGACAAGCAAGCCGCTTGGCATGGAACGGGAATCTGGAGTTTTATAATATTAAGAAGAAAGCATGGATGGAAGGATTTGTGGCATTGCATCAAGTAATTTTTAGGCTGTGTTGCGTATATATGTAGCGTCCCTGGAGAAAACTTGGATATTCTTTTACCTTACGTAATTTCTGACACATTTCTAGCCACGGGAGTACATACCCACTACTAGATGCTAATCATTTTAATACATGCGGCCTCATCAGTGCCTACATAAGTTGGTGATAGCAGCTCTTTTTCACTTTCTGCATAATTTTCCACCTTTCCCATTCCTCTTCGTGGACTCTTCGTTGTCTATATCAAGGTGGATTTGCCATCGTCTTGCTCTTCGTCTCATGATGCGAACAAGAAAAAAAACGAGAGAAAAAAATTGCTCTCCCCATGCAATTTCCTTTTTGAAAGAACGGCTTCCACAACTCACCGTTTTTCTCCTTTTTGTCTGTCTCGTCTGATTTTCTGTCCTTTTTGTGTGTGTGCATGTCTTTTCATCTCTTTTTTTCCCTCTCTCGCGGCTCCTCTCTTTAGAGCGGAGGGATTTTTTTTGAAAGAGAATATTTCTTCCACCGAAAAAAACGAGGAAGATATTTACGCATGAATGCATTTTGTTCTCACTCTTGTTCCCATACATGAAACTGCATCGTCGTACGTATTATGAGTGAACATAAATTTTCACCGAGTACAAAAAAAACACATTCTCTTCCTTTCTCGAAAAGCTCGAAGTCACACCTATACACAAGAAGAAAAATAACTTTTTTTACTGGGAAATATTCCAAGTGGAAAAAAAGTTGAATTGAAGAAAGTCATAAAAATGACAAGGCGTTGTCGTACACCTTTAGTACATGCATACATACGTTTCACCCAACCTGCCTTAATGCATTCCGCTAAAATATGCTCATCTTTTGTAGCCCGTCTAATGGAAGAAAAAGTTGAAGAGTTGGAGTCTTCTTTTTTTGGAACGTGTCTTTCAACTGAAAAAAAATGCTTGACTCACGGCCGGACTATTTTTTTCTCTCTGTTCATGGTTCTGCACATCAAGTAATAATACCTTCACATCTTTTGTACACTTTTGTGTGCAATGTGTGCGACTGTGAATACACATGCAGGGACATGTATAAAGCATTTTAACCATTTTCATAGATTTAATTAACCCGCTGCTCTCCCCCGTGCTTTAGCACTTGAGGTAATGAGAAACTTCTTT
>JAHZMY010001025.1:0-10638 GCA_027743915.1 Seira sanloemensis
TGCCGCTTTGTTTGCAAAGGTGGAAAGAAACATGATATCACAGCCAATATTACGGTAAGATGGCATGTCATGTTTTAATTACATTTAGTTGTAAAATTTCACTGCTTGATTTTCATTGTCATTAATTTTCATTGTCACTTTGTTTTTTTTTTTGCAGGAAACGTACCCCCAGGTGCCACCCGTCTGGTTCGCGGACACGGAAGACGGTAGCATC
Source organism: Seira sanloemensis (assembly GCA_027743915.1). Lineage (NCBI taxonomy): Eukaryota > Metazoa > Arthropoda > Collembola > Entomobryomorpha > Entomobryidae > Seira > Seira sanloemensis. The sequence continues at coordinate 215 of JAHZMY010001025.1, forward strand.
ACCGGCGCCGTGGAACGTCTCTCCTTAACGTCCGGACTGGATAACCATGTGATTAACCAAGTAGGCATTTTAGTTAGGTCCCTGTGTTCCGCGCAAGGTCTTCCAGAGCCGAGCTCAGATTTAGAAAAGCTAACGTTAGAATATGGTACTGGTGACGCAAAGTTGAACTCACCCTCCAATTCCAATTCCACGCCGAATAGTAATAGCGCATCAGGCTCCGCTTCGGTTAATGGCAATGGTTCATCGGACGCCGAGATGGACATTGACTACGATTTCGAAGACGTCGATGATGACGACGACGAAGAGGAGGAGGAGAACAACGAGGATGACGAAGAAGAAGAAGATCTGCACCTGGAGCTTGAGGATGAGAGTGCGAACAAAAACAAGGAGAAGGAAGGATTAGACTCTACGCCTCTTCATGGTCCGTTGAAAGTTTGTCAGAGCTGAAAATAATATTGCACTTTTTCTATTCACCCGTTGTAGGAAAACTACCCATTCGAACCCCCATTTGTCCGTGTGGTTCATCCGCTGATGACAGGGGGCTATGTTTTACTCGGAGGTGCGATATGCATGGAACTCTTGACAAAACAGGGATGGAGCTCTGCACTACACGATTGAAGCTGTCATTATGCAAATTGCTGCCACCTTTGTCAAGGGCAAGGCTAGAATCCAGTTTGGAGGCAACAAGGTATGCGAAACTAGGAGCCACTTTTATTAGATTAAATAAAAATAACTGCAGTTAGTTATGGCCGTTATCTCATTTAAATAACAATATTATAAATTGTACTTTTCAGGGGCAATACAGCCTAGCTAGAGCTCAACAGTCATACAAGTCACTGGTCCAAATCCACGAAGAAGAATGGATGGTACACGCCCCCCAAAGCGGATGGCTAACTGTGCTTAGGACACCTAAAATTGAAAAATAATAATATTGTTCATTTTTATCTTCAAAATCCTTCAAAATAAACAATTTTTAGGAACACGTTATTAATTTAAAATGTAGGTTTACAAACTCGCTAGAGAAATATACGTGAAAATCGAATCAAGTGTATTTTTAGGCTTTCTATCGACTTACAATATTTGTGACCTAAAACTTCAACATTTCGCCAACTCTGCAGACCATCGTCCTTGTTACTTGCCAGCTTTTTCCACCGTATATTAAAAACAAGTTGATCGTAAAAAAGCGTTTCATTTTTGAGTACTTTTTTTGTCAATCAAGTTTTATAAAGCAGGAATGCTATCGTGATCGCAATCAAATTTTTCAACCAACTCTGGCTGGTCTAAGGTTTATGTAGCTTTTTTCACTTAAAAATATAAAATGATATAGTCTTTCATTAAAACAAGAATCTTGGTTTGTAAACTAATTTCTGTAGCTGGAAAGAAAGGTAAAAATCATGGAATAAGTTTTCATTGTTTTCTTTCTCAGCTCTCAAAGTAGTAGGCAAAGTATGAGTCAATTTGTGGTTTATTAAAGTCGATGGAGGAGGTTCCATTTCATTGGAGACGTAAGACGTGTTTTTGTTCTAACCTTAGTCAACAACGTCATTTAAGATTAAGTGTCCGCAAGTGGAAATCATGGCAAGAAGAAACTTTATTTTTTCCCCAAAGACTGAATATCTCATAGTTCGCGTCCTTTTAGTGTCGTGTCGTTTGAACTGTGACTCAAGTAAAAAAAAACAATGCCAACAACGGTACGCGACTACAAAGTGAAATTTTTGTGTTGTGAGCGTGACTCTTGAAAACGGCGGAATTTTGTATGAAAAACTCGAAAGTTAAATCAACGGAAATCCAATACAAAAACTCATTCAATCTTCGCATGTTCTGTAAAAAACAAAATGTGTACAGATGAGAGGGGAGAGATGCCAGTTAACTATATATAATTATTATCTCATGTGAAAAATAGCTAAAACTTTGTGTACATAGTCCGAAAATTGAAAAAAACCAGGAAAATTATATTATCTTCAAAAGCGCAGAGCGAGTGAGAGCGGAAGAATGCAAATCAAGAGTGCATAATTATTAACACGATTTTTTTGTCCTTGGAGTGTGGATGATCAAGGTTGATGATGACTTTTAATTTACCAAATGAAATGGATTTTATGTGAGTATGCGTCGTGCTTTTTTGATTTTTTATATAGAGAATATTTCTTACTTAATTTTTCAACTTTTTGCAATGTAGACAGCAAATAAACCAATTTAACATAATTATCTATTCGTAGAATTCGTACATTTAAATGTTTCAAGTTTTATTAGCGCGGAGAATTGTAATAAAAAAGTGATTTACTAATATGCAGGGTCAACAATCAAAGTATAGATTATCATTCAAATGTGGATTTATACGCAGATGGCGAATTTAGTCATTTTAACAAATGAAACCCCGAAACTCAAATTCAGTTTGAATTTCGAATCTCTCGAATTCTCAAAGAGTGGGATGGGTTCAAAAATATTTTCAAGCCAATTTATTGTTTATGGTTTTATAAAGTCGTTTGTAAATCCACCTTTGAATGCGGATCTAAACTTTGTGTGCCCTCGATAGGAAGAAAAAAATTCTTAATTTCTAAAGAATTTTTATTGAGATACCTGCTGTAGACTTCATGAAGGAGTAATAGGACACGTAGATTTAAGTCTCTAATTTTAAGTAACTGTAACGTGCCGTACTCGTACACTCGTCAAAATCCGTTGGAAAGAAAATCCAACCGTACATACATACCGTTATTTCTTAATGATTCTGGCGTTCAGCAATTCATCTTTAATTTTACGTACATTTTCGTAGTCATTTCGTTCAGAAGGCGAGAATAGGAACTCGAAAAAAATGTGTTTCATTCTTAAAAGCGACGGAGTGAAGGATTTTTAGTATTTGAAATGAAAAGGTTTTCAGGTTCCAGCATTTTTTTTACTTTTGAATTCACCTTTAGTTTAGCGAATGATTATATATGAATTGAAGACGAGGTGGAGATGATATTTGGAATAAAGAGAGAAATAATGAAAAATGACTGGTCTACAAAAAAACTATTGATTTGGCATTAAATTGAACATTTTCCATATAAAAAATTGCACTCTATTCTCACCTTGCCCCACGTGGATTCGGCAGCCGGTGTTCTACATCTTCCGAGTTCCCATGGTCAGACTATTGGAAAAAGGTTTGCGTTTCCAATGAAAATCAAATAAAATGAAGAATGATGATGAGCTGACATGAGAGAATTCACAGAACGAAATACAATATCAAGAAAAATGTTTTGCATTTTTTGTTTCTATTCTCCATACTTCCACTTTGATTCCTGAAAAGTCTTAGTTTTTACTGGTTTGGTCGATATTCCCTATTCAAAGTGAAAAGAAAGGGTTGATGAGTCATTACAATTGTGACGGACAAGTTGTGTCTGCATTGATTTTGTTTGTCTCGTGCGACCCGTGATTAGAGATAATGGAGGCAGATAATAATCCTAGCCGGCCGGTCAGTACTTCCAAAAAGTATGGAGTCGGTCTGAAGCGGATGAGTGTGTCGACTAGCAAGTCACCTTTCACACCTCAAAGCAGGTCTGGAACGGAAGGTGAGCTACGACCTCGTACCCTGGAAGAACGCCTTCAGGATTTGGGTATTGACCTCGATAGGATTAGAGAAAGACAGGATATCAATCCTCATCGTCAATCTCCTCCAGAGGAGAAGGGGAAAGTGAGAAAAAAGTTGAGCTTTAGCGACAGCGGAGACTCGAGTGACCTGAGTGACAGGAAGTCGGCAAGACTGAGCGAGGACATTAGCAGAAGGATTTCGGGAATCAGTAGCTCCATGGAAGAGTATGATAAGAAGGTGAGAGATGTGACGCAGAGTTTAAACGTGGCGTACCGTAAGTCAGTCCAAGATTCGATGAAGATGCGGATGGGGAAAGAGAGCGGAGGCAGTAGTCCAGGTAAAAAAAGTGGGGAAATCTGAGATGGTACATATACTACTCCCTCAACCCACAAAAATAATTTTAGCATTTAATTATATTTAAGACTCGTTGGAAGTTTATCTGAAGAAAAGTAAGGACAGTCTGGCTAAAGACCTTCTTGTCGAGTTGGGTCCTGATTACAAACCTGTCGATACCTCTGCAACCCCCTCAAGTACGATGGGACCTGCTGGTGACGCCAATGCGGAGATGATGAAGACACTGGATAAGGTTGGCAACATCAGTCCACGAAAGATATTCGGCCTTGACACCACAGCCATCCTGGAGTCCAGTTCGAGCGACGACAGTTCTGAAGAAGAAGATGAGGATGACGAGGGCTCCAGCTCGGAAGAGGATACCGAAGACTCTGGCGCCGCCGCGATGAGAATATCCATACGACAACCTGTGGGTAAGAAGGAGGTGCTCAAGAAAATGGAGGAGAATGTCAAGAACGGACGCGCCCCTCGTCCAAAGTTTAAGAGAAAAGTTGCCCTGCCAAAAGAATTGGAGGAGCCAAGGAGTCTCAGTCCCATTATGCCCACGTTGCCCGATAAGCAGTTCCAAAGCATGCTGGAGAGAAGGGAGGAGCGGGTCAGCAGGCACCTAAATAATATGAAGAATGAGCTGCAGCAGTTGAACCAAAAGGTGGAAATCGACAGGAGAAAGGCTGCTGGCACCAGGGGCAAGCTGGGAGACGCCAGCTATCAGGGGAGACCGATGCGACTTATGAAGAGCAAACCTGATGAGGTCGCCAGTGAATTCAACGAGTTTGTTCAGGCCACTGGGGGTAAAGCTGGTGGGTGGGATAGGAAGGACCATGTCAGCTTCATGAAGGCATTCGATGTGTGGAAAAATCATCCGAAAAAGCTCATGGAATCTTTAAAGAAAGAGTTACCCCGTAAGTTTTTAAACGAGAACAAAATAATATTAATGTCAATCTCCATTATTGTCATCCATTGTCCTAATCTTATCTATCGCAGACAAGAAGCCGCAGGACATTGCAGGCCATATTAAATGGTACGAAAGGTTCGAGGAGCTGTCCACAAAAAACAAGGCCAACGTTCAGAAATGGTCATTGGAAAAAAACATGTCAGCTTCATGAAGGCATTCGATGTGTGGAAAAATCATCCGAAAAAGCTCATGGAATCTTTAAAGAAAGAGTTACCTCGTAAGTTTTTAAACGAAAACATAATAATATTAATGTCAATCTCCATTATTGTCATCCATTATCTTAATCTTATGTATCCCAGACAAAAAGCCGCAGGATATTGCAGGCCATATTAAATGGTACGAAAGGTTCGAAGAGCTGGCTACAAAAAACAAGGCCAACGTTCAGAAATGGTCCTTGGAAAAAAGGAAGGAGAATGAGATGGTCTTCCAAATGGGGTCCGCCTCCCAGCGGGCAAAACTCGAGGGGGAGAAGCTGCGTCAGGAGCACCTTCGCATGGTTCGAGAACAAGAGCGGGATAAAAGCAAACAAAAGCTGGCTCAGTGGAAGGTAACCAGAACACAATTTCCNTGCGTCAGGAGCACCTTCGCATGGTTCGAGAACAAGAGCGGGATAAAAGCAAACAAAAGCTGGCTCAGTGGAAGGTAACCAGAACACAATTTCCAGTTCGGACTGTTGACAGACTAAGCTACAGAATTTTTTAAACCCTTTGTAATATATTGCTACACGTTTTTGGAATAAATTGAGTAACTAATTGTGTCACGTCCGAACATGGAACTGCAGAGAAAGAAAATGAAATGTGATTTCAAACTTTATTTGAAGCACATTTTTTGTCTTTTTTGGTACCCATGCAGAGAACACAAGCAGTTCGCTCGGCAACCGCCACCACGCCCACAAGCATGCATCACGAGCAGCAAAGCGACACCGGAAGTGGGGAACCGCTTGGAGCATCCTCCCACTCAAAGTTCATTCAACGGCAAAGGAGACGTGAATCTAATTGTGTCACGTCCGAACATGGAACTGCAGAGAAAGAAAATGAAATGTGATTTCAAACTTTATTTGAAGCACATTTTTGGTCTTTTTTTGGTACCCATGCAGAGAACACAAGCAGTTCGCTCTGCAACCGCCACCACGCCCACAAGCATGCATCACGAGCAGCAAAGCGACACCGGAAGTGGGGAACCGCTTGGAGCATCCTCCCATTCAAAGTTCATTCAACGGCAAAGGAGACGTGAGAAAGAGGGCTCCTCCAGCGTTTTAGGGGAGTACCGAGATGACCAAGGCAATCTGGACATATCCGGTGTCCGCCAGCATATTCTCGATATCACGGCCAAGGTCCATTCACTCGATCACCCAAAACGAGAGTTCCTTCCACCCCGACCTCTACCCAGAAAGAAAGAAGAGAGCAGCGAGGACCTTTTTAGGTCATACAGTCACACTCAGATGAAAGGGATGAAGCTGGGGGAAAGGACCGGACATGCTTACTCGTCGTGGGAGTGTCCGACTCCCAGAAATCGACCCCGAGTCGCTATCCAGACCTGGAAGCAGACCCGACTCCAGACCAATTATAGCACAACAGAGGTCAAAACTAAGCGAATTTAGGTCCGCATTTAGTTTACCAGAGGAGTAGAATTTTGAGTTGAAATTAATTTTTAAAATGTACTAACATACGCAGTGATTTAATTTAAAGAGAGAGGGACAGTAGAATAGTTGAAGCGAAGAAAAAGGCCGTTGAGATAGCGAGAGAACGGCGAAGGTCCAATTTGAATCAGTTAACTTCAGAGGAGTTAAAACGACGGGTGGATATTACAAGAATTATTAGTCCAGTTGCCTCTAGTTTAACCCAATCATTTCCTCCTTTAAAATTATTATTTCCTCAAAATAATATGATATTGACCCCGTAGATACGCAGTCGAGCTGGGACGAGTTCCAAGCTCCATAATCCTACGAAGCAGTCAGACCTAAGGAAAAGCCTAACTCATTTAGATAGACTAGAAATGTTGTCGAAACAAGACTTGCGCATGATGGGCCAACCCCTTCCGCCCAGCTCAAGTCCGGATCCAGGGACCCCAGTTGGCTCGCGATATGTTAGAGATCGAATTGCCTCCGATAATTAAGTAAAATGCGCATCATAAACACTAAATGCTTATTTTATTTGTGCTTTTTTAATTCGGGATTCTATTACGAAAAAGTAACGTGAAGACAAAGGGCGTCCCTAGCTGGAGGCTTCCACCAGGAAGCTGATATGGACAAGCTCTGTGCAGGAAGTCAAGCTAGTCTAGCAACAAGTCTCAAGATGACAAAGAATATGACATTTTATTTTTAATGCCTCAAAATAGTTGATGACTTTATATCCTGCGAGTGATTGTTTTAATCATGTTTGTGAATTTTAGTGAAATTAAAATAGACTTTTTATTACCTTTCTCTTATTATACAGCGAATCAAGGTTTTTAATCTTTCCACTTATTATCATTCTCCATTAAAAATCAGTGGTTGCAAGCCTTTGCAAACAAAAAGACAGTTAGCTAAAAAACGCATTAATGATTTGAGAGAACTGTCCAAAATCCCAGTGTGCTATATTACTACTTCCAAAACACCGTCCAACCTAAGGGTCTAAGCCGCCATAAGAATCACTTGCTTCCAGACTGCTGGAGGAAACCATTGTCAAATATAAAGGGATTACACAATGTAATTCCTGAAGATGGAACATAAGGGTCTAAGCCGCCATAAGAATCACTTGCTTCCAGACTGCTGGAGGAAACCATTGTCAAATATAAAGGGATTACACAATGTAATTCCTGAAGATGGATCAAAGGATTCATTCTGAATTTTATTTTACTAACATGTACCAGTATTTTGTGCTGCACATTTTAAAAGTTACTTTAAATAGCTATTGCCTGTTGGGCTTTTTTTAGGTATTTACAAATTCGATCAGCCCTGAATTATATGAGAAAATCCGGTTTTAAATTACCATTGGCATACCCTTGCTAGAAAAGTATCGAATCGTCTTCACTTTCATTTTCTCGTGAATCTCATACAAGTCTTGTAATTCTCAGAAATCAAACTCTTTCAGAAGCGTTATCTCATACTCACATTTTCACCTAAAAATGTAGTGCAAAGCGAGGAGAATTACCTAAACTCAAATTACACGGTTGCGATCTTTACATTTTACCTCAGAAGATCAATTTACTTGAAGGGAATCTTTATAAATAATGCCTTTTAATTTTTTTTCGCTAGACTCTCAAATCCCGAGAGATTCTACGAAGGTGAAAAAAGTAAGCCAATGATTTTTCAAGATACGCTTTTTATGAATATCGACGGAAGGCTTTCACTTGAAATAGATCTCCATGTGAGATCTACAGCGACGCCATACAGTGGCTTTGTAAAAGCGTACACCAAGTTGAGTGGTCATTATTGGTCATCTTGCACAGAAAGTTCCCTCTCGATACTTTTTTTTCTCTCTCGGCAGACGAGAAACAAACAATAATGATACTGCGAGCGATTGTAAAGGATGATAAATGTGACGAGATGATTGTGATTATGGGGTCCTTATATTGCCCCCATTGTAATAAACAAAAAATCGTACTATGGACTTAATAAAAAGGGTGACTGTGATTACAGAGTGAAGCTATGAAAACACATCATCCAAAGTTCTGGAGGGATTGAGCATGTCGGTGATTACGGCTCTAATTCCTGATCCCTATCTAAACATTGTTTGCTGAGCTATTATTACCGTTTATTGCTTGTCCCAGGGTAAATGCTACCGCCATTTCATTAAATGTATTGGCAAAGAAAAACCTTGGTATTAGGGAACTCAAGGTGGGAGCTTATGTATTCAAAAACTGACTCATATGTACAAATTCAGCAAAATAAGAGGCCATTTATTTAAGAATAAATGAGTGTTTCACTTTGCCCCATGATAAAAATAATGTACGAATGTACCTATCTAATTTAAATCAAATTGTCGTATCTTCAATCAAATAATTCTGTGCAAAAAATGCTTTTTCAAATATTAGAAGAGCAAATTGATGGAGATTTAGAAAAAGAGTTTATAATCAGCTAAAAATGAAAAAACTTTAAACATTGAAAGCCCGTTCCAAATGTCATGAAAGAATCTATTGAAGCGATAGCAGTCCAATATTCGCAGTGGACTGGCAAGATTAAACTTTACGACCTCCACGGACCCTCATTAAGGTAAATATAATGGCTTGATAAATGGATTAATGTGAAATGCAAATGATACAGTTTCTTGATCCACACTGGCGATACAATCCGAAATGAAAATATTGTAATAGTACAAGTTTTTTTGTCTGAAAGTGAAACTAAGTGGAGGAACATTAGCCATCCCATTTAATACCACATGATATTGTTCGTGACTTCTAATTAAACAGACATTTTGATTCGACTCAAGTACCTTTTTATTTGACTTTTACGACGCTTTAATCGACGGGTCAATGTTGACGGGATTGTGCACACGGGAAGTGGGAAAGGGGTGGCACGTGTGAAGGCGTGAGAAATGCCGTATTGTCCAATTTACGAACCTAAATGAGGATTTAATTGTTGGAAGGGGACTGAAGTGGTTCCCGTGATAAAGTGTAATTATTGCTTTGTATACAGTCCTAGCTAAATTGGTTATTTTGTGAAGAAACTGTTACAAAAAAGGATTAGATTTTTCATGTGGTTGTCATTCTCGCATACACATATGTACATGTACCTATTTGGTTTTCAGAAGAGAAATGCCAATCCAAGAAAATAGGTTCCTCTAATTCACGTCTCGTGTTTGCAATTTTTCCTTTCAGGATGTGCGACGAAATACTTTTCAAACTGGAAGTGAAATTGACACAAGAAATCATTCACATTTCCCTCTCGGCACTTTGTATAAAAAGGGTGTATGACATTTATGCTCTCCAAATAGCCAAATCAATATGGAAATTTTGATTCGCAATTGACCGAAACTTGTTCCGCAACATTCCTTCTTGCATCCTCCTTTGTCCCTGAATGTTATGATTTTTTGAGATGGTAAATGTTGCGCAACGTGGAATTGTATTTTTCTTTTTTCCAACCCTTTACAATATTTCATATACCACACAAAACGGAAAATTGAAAGATGATCAGTGCGGGTAGAAATGATTCATTTTCAGTGCGACCCCCAAAGTTCAGCTCATCTCATAAATTGTGTTTCGATGGATCTTCCCCTCCGACGGAAAACCGGTACCGAACAATGCTCTTTATTCCTCTAAATGCATTTTCTCGGAGAAAAGTGCGAGAAACGCCACATATTACTCTGTAATTTATTGCCTATTTTCAACATATTTTTTTTTCACATATTATCCCACCCTCTGCATACAAATTACCTGTAGCTGAGAAAAATTATTGTAAATGCAAAGGATAAATTTTATTTCAAGTTTGAGAGTCTGAATAATAGGGATAATTAGCACGGTAATTCTGGACGTTGTCTTCAACCTGGAATCAGAGTCCTGGACTCTAACTAGTAATCGCAGTAAATCTTTCTCCTCCTCTCAGAAGCCAAAAGCTACTGGGCTTAACCCTCCGCC
>JAHZMY010001026.1:0-12859 GCA_027743915.1 Seira sanloemensis
AATCTATCTGGTCAACCATCAATTCTGACAATTAGTGATTTTCTCTTTATTTTCGTACAAAAGGAACGGGAACGACATCTCAAAAACGGGGGTAATTCTTTTCATATTATTCAAATTATTATATAATAATAATTTTATGGTAGTATACTAATCTTTGTAATCTGTTTGATCCTTACCTATTATTTTTTTATAACCAACGTCATTATCTTGTTCATTCATCTAAAATTATTATCATGTTTTTCTTTAAAGTACGTATATGTTAATGGAAAAATTATAAATGATTAACTTTTTTTTAGAAAAGGGTGGAACATTCTTAAAAATAAAATGTGGGGATGACAATGACGATATAATTATATCGGCTGTCCTCTTTATCAAGGCCTAAAGTTGCATGTGGTTCAAAACAGAACACAAAACTATGAATCAATGATTGATAATATTATATACTACATAAAACATTTTACTGACATATTTTTTTGTCATTTCAAACTCCGGTGGTAAAACTTTGAAAATAGGAAGAAAAACAGTATTTAAATTACAAAGTCTGCATCCATACCATTTGTAAATTTTAATTATTGCTATTAAATATTACATATTACACACGAAACAAATCACAGAAGAATAGAATAAATTAAGAAATCACAAAACATATCATTTTCTCATTGCATAATAGATTTTTTGGCGTTGGTACATTTGATTTTTGGATTAAAAGAAAATTATGCATATAATAAAATTGTTAAATGCACTCATTTCATTTGTCTACTTTTAAATGAATATAAAATAAAAGTGATACTTAAAAAAATCCGTCTCTGCTACAGTCTTGCGACTTTCCGTTGAAGCCCTTCCATCGCGCACACTCTTTTATAATACACGGCAAAACTTATTAACAACAGGGCAATTAATGTCATATACCAAAACTGTAATAATAATACATCAGAAATAGCATTTGATTTTCCTTAAACTAAAATACATTTTTTTCTTCTAAAACTGATGATAAGTAGTGATCGTCAACATTCCCTAGATTAAAATTATTGTGTAGTATCTTCAAAGTTGCATACTTTTTTGGGGCAATTTCAGAACGCGTTTTTGTGCCACTTCTTCTTTCCTACCTATTATAATAAAATGGATTCAAGTTAAATTAGCTGTTACACAAAACACTACAAAAGACATCCGGAGGCAGAGAATACGATACAGTTCGCACGTTTGCATGTAGTGAAGACAAATATAATAATTTGGTTAATGAAGGACAAAGACGGGATCAGTAATAAATATACATCGCGTCACGACGATCCTATTACTTTCTCCATCCCATAAATTGTGTTTCGGAAACACGGATTTTTTTTGTATTTCAAGAGCCTACTTTCCTACTGTTGGATTAGTTCACTTTACATTTTATTTGTAAGAGGTTTATTTATTGACGAAGAAAAACACGTTCAGGGACGTTTCCGTGGAGTAGGAGTTGGGAACCTTATGAATGGTCTACCTATTGTTGACAGGGGGTTGGCCCTGACCTTCCTGCGAGTGACTGCGCTCGTACTCAATAACTTCTCGGTAGATCAGTTCCTTCCATTGCTCCACAGTGTGCTCACGCTCATCCACCGAATGGTCGTAAGGACCGGGAGCCGGCTGAACCACAATCAATAATTGCAATTGTTTAGTGCATATTGAGATCATTTAATTTGTCCAAACAAGTTGATCTTGAATTGTTTTTAAAAAGTCTTACCGCATTGACTTCAGACTCATCGTACCAAACGTTAATGTAAGGATGAAGTAAAGCATCATCCACACTAATCCGCCTCTCCGGATCAATCACTAACATGCGTGAGAGAAGGTCGCGGGCTTGACTCGCTAAGAAATAATATCCAAATCTGTGTTATGAATCACTGCCAATCGATAAATTTGTGCCTTTTGACCTGTAGTACCTTTAATAAGCACAAAGAGAAAATACACGGAAATTATAAAAGAAATAAAATTCCTGAAAAAAGTGCTTTCACTTTTTTATATATATTATTTCACTCACATTTTTATGATTTACTAATTTCATCAACTTAAATTCACGGTAGGCTCTCTTGGCGTGAGTCACATTTTGAAATGGTCTCGACAGCTTTTTGATTGCCACGTTTTGCCCACTTACTGTGTCATAAGCGGAACTAGAGAATCACGAAACACCACAATTTTTTTATAGGCCACCACTTTTGTATAAGAATTTTTTGTCTTCCATCCATTGTGCTTTAAAATGTGTAAGTTATTATAACATTAAAATAATTACCAGACGATCCCTTGAGCACCAGACCCAATAGGTTTTAGATTTTGATACCGCCTTAAAATCGTAAATCTAGTGTCTCCCACCTCCACCGTGTAAAAGTTGGGGTTGAGTTGTCCTGCCGCTGCAGCTGCTCCCGCTTGCCCCGTTGCCCCAGTCGCATTTTGTGCCGCACCTCCAGCATTTCCGGCGTTCTGTGCCGTGTTATTAGACGCAGTCGCGGTGGAGCTGTTGGCAGTCACCTTGCTTGCCATCTTGCTCCCACTTGCACCCCCAGTTGTAGCTCCCGTGGTCACTGCAGGCGCCTGTGAATGATGACCCTGTGTCGCTCCTCCTCCTCCGACGCCTCCTCCACCCCCACCACCAGTGCCCTGTTGCTGCTGCTGAGGATGATGAGTGTTATGATGGTGTTCTACAGTTGCACTTCCTCCTGTCGCACTGGAACTTGATGTTGAACTTGTTCCAGCTCCACCACAAGTATTATTGCAAGTGGTGCTGTTTCCGGTTGTCGACTGCTTGGAAGATGAAGATGTAGAAGTGGTTGTTGTGGACGATGAAGCTGCCGTAGCTCCTGATGATGATGACGAAAGGTGTTGTTGGTGGTGGTGATGATTGCTGCTGGTGTGATGATGATGCAACGGCATAATAATACAATATAGACCTTCTCTTGTCTTATTTTCCCTGTGCTTTTTTATTTGGACTGTGCTCTATTATTAGATTATGAAGCTAAGGAAGATACACTGTGTACATCCAAGAGTAGAAAAATGTGTGTTTGCGTGTAATGCATAATAAGCTTTTGTATAATATGTGGGCATATGAATGTACAATGTGGAAAAAATATGTCTATACCTTTTAATGTGCCTTCGTTTTTATGTAGTCAGAGTGCTCAACGTAGACGATTCTTTAATATTAGTCACTCTCAACAAAGAAATTACTAACATTTTTTTTGCTGGATGACGATACTAATTGAATGGGCACAGACAGACGAGTCAGTCACTTTGTGTTCAAGAGATACAAAATTTTGCTCGTATGTTCGTGTGTTAAGGAAATGTATATTAAAGTTCACTTTTTCTCCTCACAGGATCTACGCTCTGTTTTTAGCAGGTGCAGCACAAAGGCGTGAGAAAGTTCTTAAAAACGTTTTTGCTATGATTGAATTCTTATTCTTGAATATTCGAATGAGACGATGACTCGTGGCCACATGAGCTTAAAGTGTGCTTATGATATACCTGAAAAGGGAGCAAAAATATGAAAAGCCTTTTGAGTATATTGTTGACACCTGCTAAAAATAATTTTGCTCACATTAGATTAATGATTAGACCTACCTTTTATATTATTAAAAATACAGCAGGAAAGGCCGATGCCAATGCCTATTGTTGGAGAGGAGTCTCTGAATGGACTGTAATGCAAACACTTGAACGAGAAAATGTTCTGAATGAAATTGTATTTTTTATTAGCATTATACTCTTATCCGGAATCATAGTGAGTGCTGCTGATTTATTTTCACTTTTTGACACAACTGCGATAACGGGGAAAAGGTTTTTTTTTTTACTTTCCACTATTTTTCCACTTTCCCCTTTTTTTGTCACTCGCACCTGTGCGGAAAAGAAATATTCCGGTAAAGGTATAAGATAATCACTGTACAGACAGACAGGAAAGAATGCCACCGAGAAAGAGGTTTTTTTATTTATGTGGAATCGTGTGCACGGTCCCGCAATGTGTGACCTTCCAACAACCAAACTCTTCTCCGTCCGAGATAATTTATTTCGTCCTTGTAATCCCTTTATGTGATGCAAACGGGAGTTATCACAAGAACAATGCAAAACGAAGCACAAATGGAAGTAAAAACTTTTTTTATTTCCAACTTATATTTTCCAGAAAATATAGACACGTTTCTTCTTTGGAAAGAAAGGAGGTGGTGTACGTACCACCGAAGCGCACACAGGGATGCATGTAAATAATGCATAATGAGCTAATATTATTATTTAAGTGGTGCATACAAAAAAATATACACACACTCGGATAACTCTTCTCCAGTTCTTCTCATTTTCTGTCATCATGAATGGATTTTTCACTTTACGGGACTGATCTTTATATACGAGACGGAAAGACGTTCAAAATGTATGAAAGAGGTGCAGATTTCCCTTTAAAAAACGTATGTACGTATTTTCATCCTCTCTCTTTTACTTCTCTGTGCTCGGATCGAAACTCCAGGAGTTCCATTCCATCATTGTAATTTCATCATGGAAGCTATCGCTGTGCTCCGCGAGACAAGGGAGCAGAGCAAAGGAGAAAATGCTACAGCATGGAAGGAGGAATGCTTTTGAAAAGAGAAGCCCTAGTGCTCTTCTCTCCAAACTTCTGAAAAGTAGCTGTGTAATGCTCCCATGGTCGGTGGTGGTGGTAAGCAGCAGCTGAAGGTTTTTACTGGAATTGGAAGTAGTAGGAGAGAGAAAAAAGTTTTTATTCCAGGGAAGAAAAGAAGGAAATATACCTTATACATGCATTGTGGTCGGAGGCGGATGTAGATACGTCGAAATAATAGAAGAACCACAGAGAAAGTTTTTATAGTCAAGTAAAAGCAGAGAGGAAAAGAGGATGGAAGGATGAATGAATGAAAAGAGAGCTAAATTTAGTTTGTGCTTAGCAATACGGCTGTAGGAATAGAGAGGCAGAAGGGTTGCATTTCCACTGCAGTGAAAGGAGTAGCATTCTCGATTCGTTGGGACATTGTAATACTGGAGAAAAGGTGAAATGCGGATACTTTTTTTAGTTTTATATGGGAAACATGCGTAAGTGTATACCCATTTCTTGGATTTTCCCCGGTGAAACAAACGGATGGGCCTTATCATTATTATGAGGTAATGAACGGGCCAAGTTCACTACACACGGTTTCACTTTATTTTTCCTGCGAGGTTAGGTGATAATTGGATGAAATGAAATATAATGGCGATAATAATCAACGAAATAAAATACGACATTGAGGATCATGTGAATAGAGGAGAAAAAGTTTTGTCTTTATCCACCGAGGGTCCACTAGAGAGAAGTGAGATAGAGAAAGAGAGAAAAAAGGAAGAAAAAAGTTGTTGTCCTCTTTCCTGAATGACGTAGGAAAAAGTGCCCAAGGTAAAAAAAGAAGTACACATTTCTTCCTGTATGTGTAAAATACAAAGCGCTGTTTAAAAAGGTGAGTTTCCATACTCCATTTAACACCTACGCGAAAAAATTGTATGCATGTACTACGTGGTACTGTGACAGTCTCCAGAGAAAAATATCTTGTTATGGATGATTACCATCTGGGGACAGAAAGGAAAAGCAAAGAAAAAAATTGGCATCATTATTACCCTTCTTCTTGCAATCTCGCAGGGAAATGAAGATTGTCTTCTTACTTCAGACATGTTGGATGGAAAGAGAACTTGGCATATAATTAAAACCTGAATGCAATTTACCTCCTCCCAGCCCAGGAGAAAGCCTGGATAAAATGATAATGGATGGATGTCAAGTTTGCTTAAAGCGCCCTTCTCCCAATGTTTTAGATTATATTTTATTAAGGAGGACGAAAATGAATTTTGTCCTGAGATGGCAAGCTTTTTATGCTCGTCCTCTGGCTTGGCTACAGTTTTGAAATGAAGATCTAGGGATAAATTTTTGGTACGGCGAAAGTAATCGATATTCTCTGAAAAACGAGTATTTTTTGTATTTTTGCTGGCTT
Source organism: Seira sanloemensis (assembly GCA_027743915.1). Classification (NCBI taxonomy): domain Eukaryota; kingdom Metazoa; phylum Arthropoda; class Collembola; order Entomobryomorpha; family Entomobryidae; genus Seira; species Seira sanloemensis. The sequence continues at coordinate 5,973 of JAHZMY010001026.1, forward strand.
GATCTCTTGGTCGTCGTCATCATCATCATCATCATCTTGTAACTCTATTTTGGAGGAGCCTTATACTATAAAAAAAAGAGTTAAACTGCTTGTACACATACAGCATAAAATTCTGTGAGAATATGAAGGCACGCCAAAAGAAGAGAAGGTTGAAGAAGGAAGACCGTTTTTCCTTGTTACCTCACCGGCGGTGGTCCATTTTGAGAGAGAGAGACTCTTTCTCCACTTTCCCGAGTTCTGTGTGCATCTATGGCTAGCACAATTTTGACTTTGCGAATAAACTCAAGGCCTTGCTTCTGGCTTTTTTATGTGCTTAAGCACAACATTTAATTCTTAACAGAGCTGGGTGAAAGATGAAAAAAGGCTTTTAACGTAACATGTGATGGAATCAAATCAAGGCTGAAGAAAAAGAGAAAGTGAAATTTTGTGATTGCAACTCGACTCCATGTTCAGCCATGTGGAAAGGAAGGATATTACACTACTTTCTTTTTTCAAAGAGGAAATATCTGATGATGAGGTTGAGAAGATATACATCCGGAAAATAGTTTCATTTATGTCAGTGCTGTCCTGATTCATTGTATGAAAAGGAAACATGATGTGATTTGAGCAAGAGATAGAGAAAAGGAGATTTCTCTATTTTCATAGAATTAACCAAAGTGCTTTCTCCCTGAAAACGAATTGATTTTGATGAGGTTATGTAAGAGAAAGAATTGAATTTATTTTGCCATGATTATTCTCCACAAAGGAAAAATCTCAAAAAAAAGTAGTTGAGACTCACAACTTGAGAGAGAACAGAGCTAATGTAGGTAAGGCAGCAGTGAAAGGAGTCAATTTGGTGTACCACCATGCATGAGTGAAAGCTTTGAAAATTTTGTGAGATCCCCCTGATGATGATGATGATGACTGATGAGACAGCATATTTAATAGAATGGAGCGTGTGCCTTTCCATTTTCATTTTATGGCCTAAAAATTCCATTCCATTTTAGAGATGGGAGAGAGATCCTTCAAATACAAGCAGCCAATGAGAACTGATGCATGCAAAATCGGGCAGAATTACGTCCACCTAGTTAAGCATGATTCATATATCGCAAAAAATGCTGAGGGGATAAATGCAAAAAAAATGTTTTGCAAATTAAATTAGCCGAATTAAAAAACTTTTCCCATGTCTAACAAAATCCCTCCAGACATGTTGTGGAACTATGTCAGAAGTTTAGTTTGGTGGAAGTAACAATTATGCCCATGAGCATGAGATGAAATTGGGCAAAAGGCGAAAAAATATCAGAGCATGGTTGACGATGATGAAGGTTCAGCGCAACCGGAGAACTCCATCATGGTGATAAAGAATTATATCCTTCATTGTCCTCTGACGTTATATCATCCAGCCCAGCGACCAACAGTTGGGGATATGTTAGCTTCAAACGTGTCCTTGACACGCTTGAACGTGTCCAAATTTAGTTTACCAATTTTTGCCCAATTTATTCGATTAATTTGATTTCTTTTAGTCTAAAACTAAACCTAAACGATAAATTAATGTTGCTGACTAATTTTTGAAGTTGAACTAGGGGTATTATTGCTCCTTTTCGCAGAGCATTTCATCTATCCTGCTTTCACTCAACTTGGTATTCTCCTCCTCCAAAGTTAGCACATTTCTTCGGAAGATGTCTCGCTTATCAGGCTGCACCGACCTACCTCGTAACGTAAATTCTATTCCCTCAACCCTTTTCCGACGAGTTCGTGTTTTTGCATTCATCATTTAAATTAAGGCAAACAAAGCAAGAGGCACACACTAAGCAAAAAGTCCGTCTGGTTTTGCATTCGATATTTTCTTATCTTCATTTTAACTTGGTCCGTGACTCCCGATAGGAGAAAAAAAGTCCTTTAACTAGACGAGATGTTTCCCATTTATTATTATACTGAACGGATCATGGATATCCAACGGGTCGTTCGAGTAGTCGTTGTTTACGTACGTGTAAATGCCTTATATCATCATACTGCTTGACTTGATCCTTGTGTAAATATGCTCTTACAAAAAGTTATATAAAAGCACGCACCTCGTTCTCATATCCAGTGTATTTCGCATTTTTTGCTATATGTTTATGCATTACTGCGATGCCGCATCACAATAACACCACACCGCATTTTCTCGTTCGCCATATCAGCTTTTCCCTTGCCTTTCCACCCATACCTCCTCATGCTTCTTCCTAGCCTTCAAGTCAAATGAGAAGAAAAGTACGGCCGGACCTCCACTCCAGAAGCAGCGATACAAAAAAAGGCATTCTCGTGTGATCCCCTTTCTGTGCTATAATAATTTATTGTAATTTATAATTATAACTTAATTTATTCCGTTGAAGAGGTGAGACGATAGTACTGATTTTAAGAGGAAATCGGTCACATCTGCAGACAGGCGTAAGGTAAGAATTTGAAACAATAACAATAATAAATTATCAGATAAAGCTATTTTAGTTGATGCTTAATTAAGTTCAGCTGACGATGACCGCTGATATATAAATATGTTGAGAGTTTAGTGCACTTTTAGTTGCTTCATGTTGCGCAATAGGTTTGTGTGCCTCCATAATATTAATGTGTTTGCCCCAAAAGTTGCTTATCGCTGACATAATTGGCTTTGGCTGAGGGTTGGGCTGTTCCATGTTAAAATGCTCGGATGTGGACAATAACAACTATTTAAAACTACTGCGCAAATAGTGCTATTGTGGACTCTGAGACAATATCTATATTGTATTGCATTTCTTTTAGATTACTTTGTAAAAGATGGCTCCCCCAAGCTACTCAGACCTTGGCAAGGCTTGCCGTGACATTTTCAATAAGGGGTACAACTTTGGTGTGTTCAAGTTGAACTGCAAGACATCCACTGTTGGAGGAGTCGACATTAGCACTGGAGGTCATCATTCCTTTGAGGAGGGTAAAGTATTTGGAGACTTGGAGACGAAATACAAATGGCCTAATCATGGAATTACGATCACGGAGAAGTGGAATACCAAATTAGCACTGGAGGTCATCATTCCTTTGAGGAGGGTAAAGTATTTGGAGACTTGGAGACGAAATACAAATGGCCTAATCATGGAATTACGATCACGGAGAAATGGAATACCAACAATCTTTTGGTGACCGAAATCACTTGTCAGGACAAGCTCGCACCTGGAGCTAAAGTTTCGCTCGAAGGAACCTTTAGCCCAGATTCAGGGTACCTGTAGGCTTTGATTTTTCTCACAAAAAGTGTCTTTGTTAGCTTGCTAGTTGCTAATTTTGCTAGCTTGAGATTATATTTAATTTTCAATTTAGGAAAAAGTCCGGAAAGCTGAAGGGACAGCATAAGTCAACTAATGCCACTTTAGATGTTACCGTTGACGGAGCTGATGACTCCAGTCTTTTGGTCAATGGGTCATGCTGTGCTCGGCTACCAAGGCTGGCTTGGTGGGTATCAAATGACGTTTGACACTGTTGCCGGCATTTTGAAGAAAAACAACTTCTCTGCTGGTTATTCCGCTGGGGACTTCCAACTTAGCACTGCCATGTACGTACCGACACATTTATTAGATGGTCTCATAATTGTATCTTTTAAAAATATCGAAAAGTGTGTATAATTTGTGCCTTTTTTGTTAAAATGTTGCAGTGATAATGGTGAAACGTTCAGTGGTAGCTTGTACCAGAGAGTAAATAAGCAATTAGAATGTGGTGTCCAGCTTAGTTGGACTGCTGGAGGAGAGTCAACTGCTCGGTTCGGTTTGGGAGCCAGGTATTTGCTTGACCCATGCACAGCTATTAGAGCCAAGGTTAATAACCAGAGCCAGGTTGGACTTGGATTTGAACAAAAGATTAGAGACGGTATGTTGAATCTCAATTTATTATGCAGTTGCATAACCCTATACACATGGACGAAGGTAGATTATTTCTAATGTTTCGATTTTTTCATTGCAGGTGTGACTTTGACATTATCAACTTTCATCGATGGTAAAAATTTCAAAGCTGGTGGCCACAAGGTCGGTATTGCCCTTGACCTGGAGCCATAAGAACTCTAAACTTCTTGTAGTGATTTATTTTTTGTTCTGTATCTTCGGCGTAAGAATATAAAAAAAATGTTTTTGATTGTTGAATGGAATGGAGGAAAAAGTGAAGAAAATGTTAATGCCAAGTATGAGCATAAAATAAGTATGTAATGCAGTGACTAAAAGTAAAATGATAAATAAGACGATGAGGATTGCTTCAAAACACATTGTTCAACAAAAGGAATATTGTCGTGTTTCTAGTGTCAATTTAGTTTATCAAATAAAATTATATAAACACGTACATCTCAAATGTAATAAAGAATTATTTAAATCTTCACGTTCACAAAGAACAAATATGGAATTATGAATTATATAATGCACGGCGTTCTTCTGAAGACATGCAGTTTTCTAATATCATAAATATGCACATCTTAAAAGTACAACCTCGTGCCGAATCAGTGAATCCCATCATAAGATGCAATTTAATCAAAATGTCCGCAAGAATCGACTTGAATCACTTAAGTTTTTTCAAGATTGCGATTTCCACGAAAAATCCAGAGTATAAAAGCATTGAACCGGCTTTTTCATTGACTTTGACTTGTTTGATCTATGAACAAACTGGAGGACTCTTTCAATCATAACTTTTTTCATCGTCAAATCAATCAGTTTTGAGAAATGAGAAACAAGAAGTCATCACAGTTTTCTAATATCATAAATATGCACATAAAAGTACAACCTCGTGCCGAATCAGTGAATCCCATCATATGATGCAATTTAATCAAAATGTCCGCAAGAATCGACTTGAATCACTTGAAGTTTTTCAAAATTGCGGTTTCCACGAAAAATCCAGAGTATAAAAGTATTGAACCGGCTTTTTCATTGACTTTGACTTGTTTGATCTATGAACAAACTGGAGTCTATCTTTCAATCATAACTTTTTTCATCGTCAAATCAATCAGTTTTGAGAAATGAGAAACAAGAAATCTTCAAAAAAATTGGTCTGTGCTTCAAACCATTGCATGATTTTGAATTACTTTCCCTACCTTTTTGGTTGGGGCAAAGTTACCCAGCTAAAGCAACTAAACTTAATAAATACCTAATTAGAACCCAAAAAACTTTTACTTGGGTTTTCGGTGCCGGAGGCTGAATCTGTGTACGAATTGACAGGTTAGCAATAATTTGGAAACAACCGGTTTTAAAACGTGTTTACCTAAATTTCATTTTCATCATGACATTGAAAGGATTATACGTGTCTCCCGAAATGTTATCTCAGCCACTCGCACTTGCACGCAAGGAGCACAGTGCGAGAGCACAAGTTTGAAAGTTTACAGCTTATGAAACTCTTACACAAAAAATACAGTCACAGGAATAGTGAATTGTGAAGCAGCAAATAAGATAGGATAGATTAGATGCTGTATAAATCAGGGGCGACTTGAGACAGTGAGAGATTCATGCCATCTTTCCATTAACCTCCTCATTTTCGGCATTATAATGTAAAGACGCACATGACCAAGTAATTATTACAATTAGCACAACCCACCTAGTAGGTGTGGCGTTACCGTTTTTCATAACCGTCCAAGAGTCATACCACCACGGTCCTGACAAAACGAAGTCATGCATTTTCTGTGTCTTAGCGTGATGATGCAGCTCTAGAAAAACAAATTTTTATGTTGATGTTGGCGTAATGATGATGATATTGCTGATTTCGTAACAATAATATCTGTATATCGTACCACCTTACTTCCTATTGTTCTGTTCCAACATAAAATACGTATTGGAACGAGTACGATTTTATACGAAGATTAGCATTTTTATTTGAACCAAACCAACTAACTTTTGGCAACGTGCAAAATCGCTCAGTACAGTGAATCTTATATATTTTTCCAATGTAACTTATACAGTTGTTTATCGTTTGTGAATCGTGAGGTGCAAATAAAGGAGAAAATTTTATTTTTAGGCTTCCCTCATATTCATATGTATGTACGTGTGTCCTTCCATCTCCTTCCTTCTCGATTTGCTCATGCTAAAAGTCTGTAATACACGTTCATTTTTCTTCTCCAAATTAGCTAGACTTTTAAAGCTCATAGTCTGTTGTACATATACATTTATTCATGATACTCAGGGGCATGGGTACATGCTACATGCCACACACTAGTACTAGTGGGTTTTTGTAACTTGGAACTTTTGGAACATGGATACAGTAAAACCTTTATTTTCCTCTCTGTGAGAGTTTGAGTCGGTACGCTCGGTGTTCGTCTGTCGGACAGAGGAAAAGATGTCGGAGTAAAAGGATAAGAAAAGTGAAGGCAAGAAAAATGTAGTAAGAAGAAGACATACAAACCAGAGAGGGTAAAAACTAATCACATTGTAATTTCAATATTCATCCATAAGAAAATTGATGGAACCTAACCACTCTACTCTATTGCCATGCAAATCTTTATGAACCACACATGAGAAGAGAGAAAAACTTAAATGGAGAACAACGGCTGCATGTATGTATGTATGATAAAAAAAAGTTGGACTTGATGTCGTCCTCACACATTTTTGTGAGTACTACACACCGAGCATTTATCCCCTGTTCAAAGAAAGAGATCGGCTGATTTTTGCCTGTTCCCAGTAGTCCTCTTTCTCTCTCTCGATCCTCGAGAGTTTGAATACATCTCCATTAATACTGATTTTTTTTAGCAAAGTGGGCTCTACAAGCTCATATTAAAACAATCAAAATAAGACTTAAACTGATTACACATCTTGTGGAATAACACCGCGTCACAAACGGCGTCACAAAATTAGCGTGTAAGTACTTTCCATAACTTTTCTAAAATATTAATAGCATTACCGTTTCAGGTGTGTGCGTATATATTCACTGGTGTAAGAAAGCACATA
>JAHZMY010001027.1:0-12013 GCA_027743915.1 Seira sanloemensis
GAATGGCCTTTGTGATGGACTGTCCGTCACCAACACGTGTCATGTTCGGGTTGTCGAAGAGAACGTTAATCTACAAAATATTTGACTTTATGTATTATATTACCAATTATATTTTTACCCCATCTAAAATTAAAATTTGATAGTATCAGCAACAGCAAGTGTGTGAAAAATGTCATTACATTTGGATTAGTCTCGAATAATTTGGTAAAGGACTTCTTACCGCCGACGACTTTCCAGCACCGGTGGTTCCTAGAACTAGGATATATACATTTTTCGAACTTCTCCCATTCCTGAAGGACTTCAAAGCAGCGAGTAGCCCGGGGTGATTAGAGTGCGTAGGGTCTTTTAACAATTTTAGCAGATCATCAATTCTATCCGGCACTTCAACCAGGGGAGGAACTGGAACTGTTCAAAATACAGTCATTTTAATATACACTATTTAAAGTAAATCCCATATTAAACTCTTTCAGTTATTAGGACTAGGAGACTATAGGAATAAAAACCAAGATCCATACAAAAATCTGGGCGTGTTGCCTTCTGTGGAGGAGGGTCAAGCTGAGTGGTATCATCACATTCGCACTGGTATGATCCAATTGATCCCTCAAAGTTCTAAACCAATACGAAATTACTTTCTATAAGAAGCTACAAGAATAAATTGTGCACATTTTAATTTATAAAAAAATTCGTAAAGTTAATCTCAGAGTCCAACTCTACCTCAACGATCTCATTGTCAATTATTCTTTCCTCTTCCTCACTAATTTCATTGTCCTCCGCTGCCGGAGACAACGTTAGTCTACAACCTTTTCTAAGCCTTAAGGCTTCGACTCTATTTCGATACTGTTCTGGAAAGTATTTGGCTTCTCCGTCATCCTCAGTGTTGACCATATCCAAGTAAGGGGTTTGACATGACCCACAGCCGCCCTCCAAATAGGCCCTGGCACACGTACTCCTTTTCATATAGACATTCTCACATTTGCATTCCTAAAAAATTGCATCATGCAAAGTTTGTTTTATGTTATCAGAAATATCATTGACCCGTAACAATAATTAAGTAACATTAAATCACCTTGGTACACGTGCATTTTGCGGATGACTCTGCTCCCAAATGTAATGTTCCACTTGTTACAGAGTGAAGACCAGAATTGAGATTCTGACAGGTTCCCGTAAAGTTCAAACCGCTGCATAGTTTCATGGAGCACTCGCCCAATACTCTTATGGACTTTGTCACATTGGCAACTGTCAAATGGCCATCTTCGTCGTTGGAAGTTGTTGCATGGTCGCCACTATAAAGATGGTATTGGTGCCCTTGGTAGTTATTCTCAGAATATAGGATGGCACATGGCGACGTTGCCTGGGACACCGGAAGTAGCAGTATTAAAAATGGCAGGAATTCATTCAGCATTTTGAGCCTTCATTTATCCCGTCAATTTTTTGTGATTTGATTTGAATTAAGACTGAAGACTTTGAAGGCTGGAAATGAATACACAAAATCAAGCGAACTCACGTTTGAGAACGAATCAACTATTTTGCTAATTTTCATGAATACAACACATTATCTGGACTGACGACAGTAATAAGTAAAGTAGTTTCGCGGAATTAATGTGTTGAAAGCTCAACATGGTCAGCATGTGCTTATCTTGAATCCAATTTCTGGCTTTTGCATGCACTTTCAGCGAATTAAATGGGACTGATAGTTTGACCTTTGTCAAGTCATCATCAATTTATAAGTTCTTTTGAGAAAGTTTCTCATAAATCGTTCATAATCGTCTTTTTAACTACAACCATTACACAGTAATTGCGTTGTAAGACAAACTTTTACTTATCGTTGCCTTGAGTTTTGCATGCAAAATATTATTCTGGGCGAGTTTATGAATGGAAACTGGAAATAATATGAAGTGCAATTGAACTTGTAACATTTTTTTTGAAACAGACTGGATAATATTTAAAAGAAGAAAACGAACGATTTTTATTATTCGAGTGATGTACATACACTAAACCTACATTAAAATGACTCGGACGTGTTAAAACAACACCAAACACCGAAAAACACAGGGAATTATTTTTGCAGAGAAGTCTGATAATTTTAATATTCATCTGGTTGTTTTTACGTCCCCGGGAAATTTCTGTCATAATTATAAATAAAGACTCCAGTAAAAATATGATTCGGATATTCATGAAAAATTGTGATTCCGTCACTTACAAAGTAATGAGTAATAACGTGATTTTCTGACTACTGACAAGCTGCCAATTTCAGAATGGAGCATTCTTCATACACATTCTGCTAATTTGATCCCTAAAAGCAGAGTCAGCAATAATAATTACCAAATCACCACATGCTATAATCAAGTTGAAAGAAGTAACTTTTATGACGCAAGATCGTTGACTTTGGATGTACAATACTATTAAGAATACTCAATATTCATATTCATATGTATTCATAAACATTAATAGTTAGACATTTATATTTAGAAGTAGATAATAATAATGCATTGATGTACCTAATAACATGCAATATTTTAAATACAGGACTTATGTAGATGTCTGGAATTGTAAACCCACAATTCCAGTGCCATGCAATTGTCTAGCATTTTTATTCGGTATCTCCATTATATGCATTAAATATTATAATTTCTGATAATTAAATATAGTTTTTCATTTTAAGAACATCATAAATACAGACAGGAAATAAATAAAGATTTAATGACGTTAGTTTGAAATGCTATCAAGGGAGCTAAGTCAGTGGCAACGACTGAAGACAGATAACGAAGAAAGTCACCATGATGCTTGCAATCTGCAAAGACAATTTGCCACTGTGAATTTGAATCCGTAATGCAATTTGTATCCAATGTAATGGCTATCAGCTTACGTTAACAATTAACTTGTATGTCACCGGAATGTCGCCACACGCCTTCATCGCAACCGCCCTGACCTCCACGTCATTTCCCAAGAGAAAAATCCGATCCAGCTTGATGACCCGCCGAGTCCCTTCCGTGAGGAGCCACCTGTGCACACACTGCATCCTGTTCGACACATCCGCCATCAGCGTTGATAACAATACCATGCATAGACTTCCAACGGTGTAAGGAATTTCCACGAATAAATCCGCACTTATCCCTTCGTCTCAAGCCAATGACGTAGTCCAACGAAGTCGAATAGAAGATGACCGCCTCGAGTATAAAAAGTGTCGTGACGCCAGCAAGAGTTCCATTTATCAAACCCGAAAGCCTCTTCAGCCACTGGAAATGCTCATAGATTTTCCACGTCCTCTTGTCTTCCGCACTGGCTGAGATTGTGAAAATCCTCTCTGAGGAAAGACTGTCGTTTCCATCTTTACAAAAAAAAGAATGTCAAATGCCACCGGGAAAGTAGTATAAATTTTCAAGCCAATTTTGAAAATTCTAGTGGTTCTTTTATGCACTAAAGCAATTTGACTTTTGATGTTAAACTCTTAACAACTCTTTTACTTAAATATTGGAGAATTGTTTTCTGTACAATTAATCTGCTCAAACTTACACCCAAGCTGGTGTGTAAAATCCTGATTCACAAACTCTTGAAACGACCTTGAGACAACCCACATGGTCAAAGTTGCACTCATCAGCAGCAAGTCTCCGTACCAAGCCATCATCCTCCTCTGAAAATACACGATCACCATCAAAGACGCAACGGCCATTTCAAAGTAGGTCAAGTCCCCATTTCCGCCATCCTTCTTTACTGGAACGAAAAACATGCGCTTGCCCATATTCAGAAAATTCCTCCACGTCCAAACTTCTTCTCCAAACCGTTCCACTCCTCTGCCAGAAATGAAGTCTAAAGTGGGCATCAGCGTCATAATCCCAATGATTACGAGGAAAGTCGGTTTCTTTAACAGAATCTTGCATGATTTTGGAATCGATTCAGCGAGAGGTATTCCAGCACCCTTTGGATTTAATGTTAAAAGGAAGTTCACGATTCTCTCATATTTCCTTGAATTGAACCAAAATGACTTGAGCATCGCGCACTTGTACAGCGAGCTCATGAGCGCAAAGGCGATTCGGAAGTGGACTAGGGGACTCTTCGTAGAAATCTTTTTCGTCTCCAGGCGTACCTCGCGAAAGAAGTGGAGGAGGTCGAGAAGGGTGATGAAGAGGCAAAATATTTTATGTGGAAGATAGGATTTCACGGTAAATTTTGGGCTTGGACTTGATTTAGACAAGACAAGTCTAAACGGGCTTATGAGTAGGATGAAAGCCGCATCCAGGAAAATCTTGAGGAAGTTTGTGAGACGGAAATTGAAAGTGTCCTTAATCAAATTGGACGCGGGTAGTGGCTTGGCCATTTCACCCACGAAGTGCAAAAATGGCAATGAAGCACTTGTGTGCCAATACCCAGTATGCATTTTTGACTCTATCTCGGAGATTATTTGAGAATAAAATTATTTAAATTATCCAATTCGGTTTCGTAAGAATAGAAGTTTGCACGTTGCCTAAATATATATACTAAAGTGATAATGGCATAATTTTCCTGTAATAAAGTTTACTTTTGTCTGGTGGGAAAGTGCTATTATTCTTGACTCCCCTGCTGTATTCAAAGTCTCCTGCAATAAAATTCGAAAAGTATGAGCATCAGTTGAGAATAAGAATGGAAAATTTTGTGAGCTTTTCATTACCCAATGCAAGTTTTATAAATTCGTCCTAATTGAGCCAATTGTGATTCTCGACTCAAGCCTGAAAAGCATTCCAATAAATTCCAGACACGAGTTGGTACAAAAGTCTTATGCAGTCGTTATTGCGTCATTAAATTCTTTGTTTTGCACAAAAACACACAAAAAATTTCACTTTCTCGACAGCAGAGCAGGTCGCTTCAACCTTGCACGAGTTGACAGGTGGATCAAATACAAATAGACTGTAAAATGATGAGAAGAAAAGGATACAATGAGTGAATGCTCATAGTTAACAATGGATTAGATCCATTAGCTTAGCTAGCGAGACTTCTTCACAAGCCCCTTTTGTGACAAGGACCCTTTAATCCCCCTTCATCGCTTCGATGTATGGATTGTATGAATGAAATGAAAGTGCAAGTGTGTTTTGTGTGAGAGAAGGGAAAGCCCTTTTTGCTCTTGCTCCAGTTTCAGTTCAATGCCAAATCCTTCTCCAAAGGTATGCAATAATAAATACATATGTTGGGTGTTGGATGAAATGAAGCGGAAGGAACGAGACGGCCTTTGCACCTGCTTTGTTTGTCTCAACTCTCAACCCTTTTTCAAGGCACTGCTGAGAGGTTATAAGTAGCAAAGGGGTACTTCATTGTTTCAGAGAATCTCATCCGCATTCGCAGTTTGGCTGTTGAAGTGCTCCAAAGGCCTGATTCAAACTCAATTTCTAACCTGGTGATTTCATTAAAGAAAAATGCCCGTTTCAAGTTGCCCCAGAGAGGTTAAAATGATTGTGGTGTTGACGGTTGTGGTGGCAATTTTACTGGCACAGGTTGAGGGGAGGAAACTGCCAGAAAATACTAACTTGACGAAGCAAAAGACAAAGGTGAGAAGTTACATACTCAATTGGTTCATTACTACAAATTTTATCTTGTCCCGAAAATGTTCTTAGCAAATCTAAATCATGATCGCGGCCTTTTCCCAATATTTCATAATTTGTATTTTGATCGAAAAAATCTTGTTTTTAATAATTTTTGTAGGTGCAGCGCTGCTCGGAATCAAAAGATGGAAATTGCAAAACTTCGCGAAACAATCAGACCAGCAGCCACAGTAAGAAGCCAAATACTCAGGTCATGCTTTTAAATTTTTGTAGGTGCAGCGCTGCTCGGAATCAAAAGATGGAAATTGCAAAACTTCGCGAAACAATCAGACCAGCAGCCACAGTAAGAAGCCAAATACTCAGGTCGCCCATTACTCGCCACCACTGCCGCTTTCACCTTTTAGAACCTTGTGTAAGCCAATTGTAAATATTGAAGGTAGAATTTTCTTGGTGTCACTTGTCATTAGCACTCGTGCTCTTGTTTCTTTCAGTCTCGAATCATTTCATGAACGGCTTCAACTTTGCCGAGAAAATGGCAACTGAACTTGGCCCGTGAAATGCTGATCCAGTACAAAGGCTGGGAGAGGGACGGCAAGGAAATGAGGAATTTGAATACCGTCGTCGAGACCATTACGGAGGACCTCGGACTCATCATTCAATTGCTCAAGAAATAGTCAGCGTTGTTTAAATTGCCATTTGACTATACAATATTTATTTGAAGAATGTTTTTGAAATTGCCCAAAGTTAGCTATAATTTATTTGCAGAGGAGTTATTTAAGATTGTGAAAGCTGAATTTTTTTGACTTGCGTGAAAAAGTTGTATTTATGAACGTAGAATAAACGCGACATGTTGTGAACTTAGGTTTACGAACCAAAATCCTTGAACTTGAGACATGCTAAATTGGCGAATTTAAAATAATCATGGCAACAGGAAAAACTAAAGTTGGCCACTTTGCATAATATCATCACAATTTTGACCAGTTTCCAAAACCATTACAAATGTCATAGGCAATTCAACGGGAGATATTTTCATTTTCTGTCTTGGCGCAAGAAGGCAAAACTTGAACAAATTGCTAAATTTTGCAACTTCCTATCCATTTCGACTCACCAACTTTCTTGTCTTATTTTTTGACCTTTCCTTTATCCTTCTAATTTCCCCATTTCGACTCGTTGTTTCTTCTTCATCCACAGAAAAACCAAAATTTGTTCTAAGGCACTACTCCCTACAAAGATTTCTCTGCTTCATCGTGACATTCCTTGACCTGTTCATGTTCCTCCGAGACATCCGCCTTGAGCTCTTGCACATCGAAGTGAAGAATCCCAACTTTTTCTTTCACTTTGCCTTCAAAATCGTCAGCACCGTGTACAAATGGTACATGCTCAAACTGTTCTGGTGGAATTCGCACAAGTTCGTACATCCGTCTCGAGCTCTTGCACATCGAAGTGAAGAATCCCAACTTTTTCTTTCACTTTGCCTTCAAAATCGTCAGCACCGTGTACAAATGGTACATGCTCAAACTGTTCTGGTGGAACTCGCACAAGTTCGTCGAGATTGCGAATTTCCTGATTGAAGAAAAGAATCATCCTTTATGCCGAGCTCCAGCCATTTGCTTCTTTCTCACTGGTCGAGTTTTTTGTATTGGGGTCTCGATTCTTTATACGGCCATTGCAACGGTGGACTTTGGCGTTGGGAGGGGGCTACTGCCAAGTGAGGATGCGGATGTTTCCAGTTGGAGCTGGATGAATCTCGTGAATTCGGGAAGGTATAACTTGTTCATTCCGCAGTTGGAGGATGATGAATTGGACGAGTACGAAAAATGCTTTGGGGTTGTGATGGCGGTCGTGTTTCTTCAAAGGTAAAATGAAAGGACTTTAATAAATAAAATTCAAATACGTGTGAGACCCAGAAAGATAAATTAAATATTTCAAACTATTAGAAAACGCCAAAGGGCAATTTTGGTATCAGTTTTAGTTTTTGAATAGTTGTATCTTTTGCGTTTTATTCGACCAAATTATGTTTCCGGGGTATTGTAAGACTAAATGCACAGTGCACGCATTTATTAATTTGATAGCGCAAATGTCACAATTAGAAAAAATTCGGCTCAGTAATAGCAGTTTAAACACATTCCTATGGCTTTTACCAATTCTGATATTTTTATTTTTATTAAAAATGGATTCAGGCGCATGCTTGCCTGGTACACCGATCTCCTTCTCCTCTGCATCTCCCTAACCGTCTGGACGGTTACAAAATCATTCCATGAATTTGTCCTTGGCACTCCACCCGTGCATGATGAATTGCTCCAGCTCACTCACAGTTCGAAACTGCCCGCACTTCTAGAATTCTGTCAACCCATCTGCAGCGATCGATATTTCAAGAGGAAATGGGAAGCCATCTTCAACCATCTCCAATGGCTTCAGGAATTTACAAATCTGATTAATCAAACGCTGGGCGCCGTCTTCACGTTTTGCATGGCGGAAACAATCTTATACTACTCGACGGCTTTAGACGATGCCTTGGCCCCGGAAAAGGATGCTGTTGGGTTGGACTGGAGTGCTGTACTTCGACTCGTCCTTGCGATATTTGACACGGGCTCGATTCTCCTTTCGATGGCCGATGTGCCTCACAAAATTGGGTGCGTGAGGGAATGGCTGATTGTTGAAAGGAATAGGATCGCTGTTCCAACAGAGAAGCTTTTGATTATGGTGGACAATGTGAAATCTAATGCTGTTTCGTTGAAAGCCAGCGGAATTTCGCCGATAACGTATTTGCTTCTGGCAAATGTAAGTTGAACTCGTTCAGATTTATTTCAAGTTTGGAATTATTTCCAGGGAAATGAAAATCTATTTTCTAAAAATAATTTGCTTTAAATCAGGTTTTTCAAACTACAGCGACATACTTCATGATATCAGTGCAGACGAAGTCAAAGTCGTCCGAGTGATTTTCCGCAAGTCCAGTTCCAGTGCATAAAATAGGCATAATTAAGTTAATTTACATAAGATAAGATGTACATATGTATATCACTTCATTTCCAAGCATTCCAAATCAAAATTACTCTAAAGTTGGAGACGTTATGGATAAATATTAATATTGTACAATAACCTGAAGACTTTAGTAGACAAAAATAATTCCCCAATAAATTTATTTTATCGTTCTGCTTTGTCGCACCTCTCGGCGAATTCATAAAAATTTAGACGTGCTTATATGTATATGATCTCTGTTGTTAGCCTTATTATGGCTGTTGGAGAATAAAGTTTTATCTGAATCGACATACCATAGTCATTAGTTGTATAGTGACGCATTTAAATATGGGTTTAAGCATATAAATGGGCAATAGGAATTAGCCTGCCAGTATATGAACATCCCGGAAGCAAGTAATGAAAGTCGTAAAAGTTCGATCGCGTCATAGTACTTAAGATGTACACGAGGAAATCATAAACTTACACTCAATTGCTTCAATAAAAAGTATTATTCATGTTCAACTTTGAGCGATTGCAGTGGTGTAGCAGTTATTGTAAAAAATATTTCAAGCTCTTGACTTCAATTATTTTGCCAGTTCCTCAAATACCCCTCAAAAGTTCTAGATCTACTAGAAATACAAGGAAATACATTTATTAAGGAGCGCCATGAAGTTCTTTAAAGCAGCTTTTCTGGTCGTCATCGTTTTCGCCAGTCTTGTCGCCGCTAATGTATTGAATATCCTCTAATTACATTAAAATTCGATGTAATCAAAATGGTCCTAATATTTAATATATATACTTTTAGGCGGGCAACGAAGGTGGCAATGGAGCTAAGGACGGTAGCGATGGACCAGACGGCGGGGCACAGGGAGGAGGTGGAGGCTGCTTTTTTGGGAAATGCTTTTAGCTCCGTCAACCAACCTTTAAGTTTTGATGCTTAATGATTAACTTAATTCCCTCTATGTATGCATTCTTTTGAATTTGTTTTTTGAAATAAAATGTCTTCATGGAAGATTGTAAAAAATGTTGAACAAATTGTACTTTATTTTAATACAAACAAGCATGGGATTTGGAATATTGGAATTCGCGATTGTAATTTGAGATTGAATGCATTGGGCGTATTTTGATTCAAGCCAGGGGGCTATATTTCATTGGACACAAATACTTTCACATATCATTAATCTATCCTCAAAGACATTATTTCTTTTGATTTGGAGTATTTATTCATAGTCCAAAAAATTCTAGTCCAGCTAAATAGTTTGATCATATAATCAGTAAACATTGAAAAAAGGGTTAAGATTTTTAATGACTTAGTCATAAATTTCTAGCTTCTGTTATCTTGCTTCCATTGAAGTGTTTTTTTAATTATTGAATTTGTTATTCATTATTGATCAAGTTATCTTTTATAACTAAAGCAATTTCTCATCAATATTCAGAAAAGGAAAGTTTGAATCAGTATAATTACATGGGTTGCATTGAAGCGTTCTGTTTGCAGTAAAATAATTTAAATTAAATGAAACATTTGACGCTTACCAAGGACGCTTTCGTCAAACTTGTCCCAAGTAGTCTGCCTCTTGAATGAATTGGGTTTCCCTGCGAAATTAGTTTTTGGACACATTAAATAAGACGACTCACGATAACGACCTTAGGACCCATTAAGACTGAACTATTTTATTTGTGATATCTTTCTCATATCTACCTTCCAAAGAACTCTAAAATGGTATTTCCATTCATTCCTGTACCAAAAGTTTGGAAACTTTCTTACCCTCTGCTGACATTCATGCTATTGAATAGATTATCGCTTAATTTAGCTTCTGGTCAAACATTAAAAACCAATTCAGATGCATACTTTTTGAAGGAAATAATTTCTAAATGTACGGTACAATTTGCGTGGAGCAAACAGGCGTCCGGAAATTTAGTACATGAACTTTTCTACGACTTGTGTATCGTTTCTCAGCTCTGCACATCTATTCACACGTTGCCCCAAACACCATCCATGAACAAATCGTACAGTCTTATCGTAGAAAGATGGCAATCATCCTATTTCATCGACATCTCACCAGTAATTAGGAAGCTTTTGCATCGGCGAAAACTACTAAAAGATGTGTGCTTGGTACAAATACCCCCAGTTTCTATTGGCATAAAGGATGTCAATTATTCGCCCAACATCGAATGGTGGTCAACACGACAAAAATACTTGTGGACTTCATTCCACTTCGTATTTTTACCCACTCTAAAAGGGTACGACATTTGGAACATAAAAGATGTCAACTATTCGCCCAACATCGAATGGTGGTCAACACGACAAAAATACTTGTGGACTTCATTCCACTTCGTATTTTTACCCACTCTAAAAGGGTACGACATTTGGATTCCTGAATTCCTCCCGTCCAAAATCATTTGTATTGATGTTAAAACGAAGGAAATTTCAATGGCTTGTCTTACTTGTCGTCCTGGAAAGCAGAAATTCAAAGAAGTGGGCTGTTTCCACAGTCAGAGAAAATGTCAACTGCAAAATCCAGAATTAATCACTATCAAAGGGAATTCTCTTGAAGAGTTTGAGGAATTGTGGGATCACTTTCACTCAAACCGTGCAAATCGGAAAGAAGGAAATCATAAGGATTTTTTCGAATTGTCGCCTGATAATTTTAAAATTGGTTGGTACGATCTGCGCTGGGAAGATGCGTTTGATTCAATGCACTATATCTTGAAGCATACCATTTCAGCATACAGCAATTGCACAGTGCCTGTTTGCAGGCAAAATTGGACTTCGGAGGATGTATACTGCCACTGGAAGCATTTATCAGATGTCTGTGGGGGCTTCGCAGGGGGGATTCAAATACGTCATAATTGGTGAAGTAGCAATTTCGCATTTTAAATTGTTTTAATCTCATAAAATCAGTGTCGGGTATCGGTAGCAACATTAAGAATATTGTACTTCTACCACTACCTCTACCGCAAAAAAATATTGTTAAATACTTCTACCGCTATTATACTGCTAATTTTTTTAGGAAATAATTTTAGGGCTACTTCTGTAATTTGGTGCCCATACCCGACTCTGCATAAAACTTATTTATTAGATTTTTTTACAAATTTATTGTGAAAAATTTAGGTATATGAGCTGAAACATGGAATGTGGAATATATGTTCCAATTTAATATTTTTAACAAAGCATTTTATAATAAAATTTCAGGGAGACCAATCCAAAGCCACAACTTGAATTTGGAAATGATGCTCAAGCTGTTAGCCCCGTTCTCCTTGACGTTATGGCTAGGTCTTGTCCCTTCCGTCATGCAAATTATACTAGGCCTGAAATTTATGCATTATTCCGATAATCCGTGGTTCTGGTTGTATGGGGTGATGCTGGAACAAGATGTTCCCTTAAAACGCGGTAGGGGCTGGGTATATGCAAGCTCTTGGCTATTGTTTTCAATCTTACTTACAATGGAGGTCACTCTTTAATTCAAGTGGGATTTCATTTTTTTGCCCTGATCTCAACGAATTCGAATTCTACGCATTTTTTTACATAGGAAATGCCTGCTAAG
>JAHZMY010001028.1:0-11461 GCA_027743915.1 Seira sanloemensis
GAGGGGTTCTGTGGTAAAGGGATTGTCGAAATTGACAGACAAATCAACCATTAAATTACAATTTTCAAATGAAAAAGAAAGCTACTACATTAGCAAAATAGCTAGAAATTAGTGTTGTATTCACCTCGTTTATACAAAAGGCCTTCTTTTACTATCGGTGCCGTTGTAAATGACGTGCTAGGACTTTGTGGAGGAGTTCCTCCTGTCGACATTGACATCGACATCTTGGCAGTTTAAATGTGAAACCGGCTTCGGGAGACTTTATCACAAAGATACTTGAGAGAATAACGTATTGACGACTTTTTTTCTAATATTACAGAGGAATGACTAAAAGATTTTTTTGACTAATTCAGATCAAACGTAACATCAGTCTTTGATGAAGTTACCCCCAGAACTGATATTACTTTGAGGATTTTTTTTTGCTAGGCCGAATGAGGTCACTTGCCTTTTCCACGTACGTACTTAAATGTGTGCACTCCAACTTTTTTACTTCCTTAAACTAAGTTGTTGACAACCAGGTTAATACTTAATAAATATGAAGAGGATTTAACATTTAAAGTATAGTCTTCTCGTTGTAATGAGTTCATTTAAAAATAAAACCCTTTAGGATTAAGAAAACTGGAAAATGGCTTTGATGAGCAATAAGCAATACATACATGAAAATACGTATATTAAGTCAGTCCATGTGGATTTCCTTTACCCTATCCGAAGTAAAAATGTAAATTGAGAGGAGTAATAAGTAGGTGGTTTAGCAGAAGAGTCTTGTTGGCCGAGTAGTTTCGTGAAGAAAACAGATAAAACGGTAAAAATTCCTACACAGTGTACCTAAAGTTCACACAAAGTTTCTTCTTTTTGACAAGTATTTGTCTTCACGTGTGTGCCACACACTTCTAGCATGAATCCACAAAAAGGTCTGGACGGTCTTTAGTTTGCCTCTTTAATGAGATGACGACGACGAATGATGACCGGGACCACTGCAATTGTGGAGATGATGACTCGAACGTTGACACTGCATTTAACCGCCTCATGTCGGTCGACGGAATGATTTATTCAACTTGTATCCCGCTATGTCCAAATTGGAGGCGAAAGACCTGCGTAGGAAAAGATTATTAATTAGTTTCAATCAAACGTAATAAAAAATTTATCATTTACAAATACTTTCAGCTTTCAGAGCGTTTTAATTAAATGTAATTATTATAATCCATCTCCTACCATTATTTTAATATATAAAAAATTTAATTTATCAAGGTCTAATAAAAAAGTTGGCACATGTGGCGGTAAGCAAGGAGGTAAACTAATTCTGAGTTCAGGACATGAAGAGGGCTTTGTCTCTCTCTCTCTCTCTAATCGGCATATTGTATTATCTAGGTATTCATATCGTAAATGTCACCAGCGAAAATGCAAATGCACTTTTTAGGGTTGTTGGCGGGTGCATTATTCGACGGACGATGTTTTTATTGCCTTCATTTTGTTTGTCAACAGAAAAGACAGGTATTTCCTGACTGGGTGAGCTGAGCAGATTAAAGGTCAATGATCGGATCGGGAGGGAAAATGCTCAGGTAAGAGGTGTACACGTGCATTGCTTTCGCTGGAGAAACAAACACGCAGTGTCTTGTGCCTTCCTCTGAACTTTTATTGGATTAATAACCGGACGCAAACACTAATATATTATCTAGGTACATTTTGACATGGGTATTTCAAAAGACTATTTTACTCACATTAGCTAACCGACAATTATTTTTCTTGTGTAAAATTGTTCTTTCCTCTCAATTTTTTCCGCAACTGCGTAGTACCGTTCGGAACGAGATCTGAAATTTACTGCTTCTGCGCAGTTCTGCAGCTTGTCTTTTCATTCTCTTTCAAAAATCCGCTTACACAAGCAATACTATATTTTTCATCCCTTTCTCTTATCGCCCTATTTACTTCATCAACATATTAAAAGGCTGTTAGATAAGTCGACACTGAAAAAAGAAAAACATTTTTACCTTTTTCACGCGTTTGATATTCAACTGCCTCTCTTCTGTGTGAATGTGTGTAGTATTTTTAGCGTGCAAATCACAATCAATACAATTTTTTGTGTCTGTCTGCTCCTTTTTTTATTTGTGTTCTTTGGGAATGATTTGAGTATTTTTTTCTGATTTAGTCATACGCTATTTAAAAGAACAAGAGCACACGTCGCGTCGTATCAAAAGGAATAAATCGCGATGCTTTTTAACAGTAGTTCACACATACAGCGACGTTCTTGAGAAGGAAACTGCGCGACACACACTGCACACACAGCCACATACGTTCAAACACTGATCATTGGCTAGGTTAACTAAATGCAATGCGATGCTCCTCTCCTTCTGCCACGATGACGATGATGATGCCTGCTGCAGGAAGGCGAAATGTAAAGACTCATTCAATTAGGAGAGTGAGAGTAGTTGTTGTGAGACACAAGAATGGCTTCAACAAGCAAATCCTCTTGTATTTACGAAACGCGAGTGAAATGAGATGTGATGCGAGGAGGACACAAACAACTGAAAAAATAAGTGTTGCTGATGATGATTAGTGATTAGGTATGATGAATCAGCTTTCATGAGCTCCAAAAGAGCTTCCTCCTTCGATCTTTTTCTCCAGCTTTTATTTGCGTCAACGCATGGATATGGATGCATAACATCAATTCAAACTGAAGAGTGCAGTGAGGACGCTGACGTACATTTTCCCCCTTTTCGACCGACTCTCTCTCTCTCTCTCTCTTTCAAGAGGATTTTTTATGGTACAGGAAATTGGATGCTATGTGGAAATTGATGTCTGTGAAGAGGCAGCAGCAGCTTGAATAAATTTGCTCTTGAATATTAAATCAATTTGCGAATTCTCACACTTTTTCCAGTATTTTCCAGCAAATGGAGAAAAACCATGACTCGTGTTGGTGGAACTTTTTTTTAATGAATGAAGACAAAATTGCTTACACCAGCCGAAAAAGAAACTGTTCCGTGTGGTAACAATATGTATGTATATGCACACACTTTTTCACTTGAGGAGATGATGAGCTTGTCCAAAGTGGAAATGGGGTAGGCGATAATGATAAGCTTGTTTATTGCAAACTATTTTTCTCATCATCATCATCATCCCATCGGCACAGTTGGCTCTTATGATTATGATGACGGCAAATGGTGACGATGATGAAGAAATCCGAAGCCAAAAGGTAGTGGTAATAATAATAATAATCTTTAAATGAAATGGACTGCTGACGATAATGTTCCAAATCAATCCTCTCTCTCTTCTTTGCATTCACTTCACATTCTCCATTCCCTTGTACATTTTGGTCTTTCACAATTTACTCTTCCACACAGATTGAAAATATGTGAGTCTTGTTGGATGAGAGCGACTGGTGTGAGAGAGGTACATGGATAAACAAGACCAATATCAAGATCACTAACCACAATCATTCGTCTCTTCCTTCAAGATTAGAATTATGTTTTCGAGTAAACTTTTTTTTTCACGAACATTCAGTTTAAAACTTTATATTTACTCTTTGGATTTGGACACCTCCTGACTCTCCTCTTCCAAAATTCGCAGAATTCGATACCTATTTGTTTTTGAAGCTTTTAACATTCATATCATAATCAATGTATGATAAAAAGTATTTATTTGACCGAGACAGACGGCAAACAGTTTTTGTCTAGGACATGTATAGTAAGTAGGTAGATTTGTCGGCAGTTGAAATGTAAAGGCAAATCACACACATTTACATTTCAGCCAAAATATCCCTTTCTCCTCGTTACTCGTTAATAACACTATATTCCAATTACATCATCACTAAAACAGAGCGGTTCTTTATTTTTACAAGTACTTGTAAAGAGTTCCTTCATGGCTCTGAATAATATGATGGAGATGTGAAAGTGTTTTCAATGATGCTCCTCGCCATCATTTACAACTATCTTTCTTTTTTCATAATCACCACATCATGATAACCATCTTTCCTATCAAATCTTCTGGGCCGTCGTCAGTCGTGATGATGATGACCAAAAATAACAACAATAAATAGTCTCATAAATTGAAGCTTACTCGCACAAGGAGAGCAAACACGTATATAAAAAGTATCAAGTTAATGCTATATTAATAATAAAAAAACTGTTTGTTTGTAAGAGCTTGTTTTCGTGCTCAAAAACTCTTATTGTGGTGGTAAGTATTAAAATAATATTTCTCAAATTCGCACAACAGACTGAATGTAGTTTGCGGGGTAATGTACACAAGTTGTAAAAAGTGGGGAGAGAGAGAGGATTTTAAGAATGAATCTTTTTCACAATTTCCCCGTATCTACGTTGCATACATATTCCTGTCCATCACGTAAAAGGTGAGTATGCATTACATATCCAAGTCCAGACGAGACGAGACTATTTCACCAGAGATTTTTTTTTCAGACGTACGCGAGTAGTAGGAAATAAGAACGTAGTAGACGCTTTTTTTTGAGTCCATGTATTTTGCGTGTACAATGTAGCAATAACGTGAAAATAACTTTTTGAGGAATCAGTTCATAGTAGTAGGCATATTACATATTAAAACGCTTGGAAAAGGAATGAGATGACTGTGGGAATGGGGAAATGAGAAAGGGTTAAGACGAGTTGAATGCAGCAGCTCTGGTCATAAGAATGGGTTCCAAATACATATATAAAAGTCCACGTAATGTAATGCACATCACAGCACTTACGGCTATGAGAGTTCCATGCAAAAATACAGTTCATAAGATGTCTAGCCAAGAAGGAATATATTATGCCTAGACCGTATGTATAGGTATGTACCTATGTACCTACTCTGTAATATATATAACTTGGCTGCATCCTGTAGTACTACTACAAAAAATTATGTGCGTATTACATACTGGCTTGACTGTGTGCTACGAAGCACTTTAATAAAAAATGAATGGATGATATAAAAAACGTTTGTCTCTGCTACATCTTCTTGAGTTACATTGGGAATTTGAGTATCATTGTTTCTCGAGTCTTATGACTAATTTTTCAGCCTGGTTAATTCAGCATGAATATATGGAGGCAACGTAATATGATAACAATGCAAACAAGTACATGACTTGCTTTATTGTAATAGTAATAAAAAGGTACAAAACATGTTTTCATAGAATTTTAGTATGCGCCATGAAAGCACAGGCTTTATATGTATATGCATAATTAGATGAAAAGAATTTATACACATACCCATGCACATATGTATAAAAAGGACAAAGTTATAAAGAATGCAGTAGGTACTTGCACGGTGGAATGGGCGTTTATTTTATGTATTGTCAGATTTCAGACGACACGAGAAGAAAAGGAGATCACAAGAGTTTTCTTACGTAAGTAAATACCGTGAAAATAAGGGAATTCATGAAAAAATCTCCTGTACCACTCGACTTTTATTTAGGGCAGATGGAAATGGCAAAAAGAATGCACAAGTCCACATTATTATACCTTATTGACTTTTTTTTGCTTAAAATAGAAATAAATATTGAAGAATATCAAATGCATATATTTTTAGATCTATCCAGTCTGGAGTGGGCAAGTCTGGATGGCTGTAACGCAAAAAAAAGTCGAAGGATGTGATCATCGTCTCTCTTATTAAATAAGTGTTATGACTGCGTTGTTGATTAATTCATCATGATACAGATTGGAGGAAAAATATGATCCCAAATTAGAATATCGTTCAATGGAAATTAAACAAATTGATCAATGTCCCGTGACCAAATCATACATAGCAAGTCAACAATGAAAAGTGGATGAGTTGAGCTTGGCTGCGTAGACATTTTGATAAATTGGGATGATACTATAGGGCTTAAGCCTATCTATCGCTCTTTTACGCTACGACGTAGCAAATACGCTGTAGTATTTTTTGTAGTAAAAAGTCACGCTTTTAAAGATATCTCCAGCTTTTCAGCATACTACGACGAAGTTGTGAGAGAGACTTGGGACCAAAAGGGAAAATTGAGTGTGGTGGAAGCGTCGTCGTCGCGCAGCATGTGAGAGGAGGAAGAGACGATATACGCTGATGTTGTAAAATGGAAGTTTGGGTACAATATTGGAAATGATGAATGAATGCTTGCTGCTGATTGATGTGGGCCGTGGTACACCCTGGAATTGTGAAAAAGTACTCGAGTATGAAACGTATCGTGTTTTTCCAAGGAAATTATGCATGGATACTGTTTTTGCTGTAACTCGAGATGAAAATGAATTCGGAGGTAGTCTGCGTAAACGACATCATGAATATGAAAATGAATCCCTCTGGAAATGAAAGGGATGTTGTGGCTTGATGGAATTTGAGAAAATGAGAAATTGTTATTTCCTGCATAAAAGGAAAATGCTAGGATTTCAACTTATTCTGGGGAATTGTAGAAAAGTAGGTAAATTGATTTAGCATGAGCCCTATCGGGGTAACTAAGTAAATTGAGGTGGAGTTTGTTTCAACAGTGGTATTTTATTTATAGTAAATTCACTTTAGCATCGTTAAAGATACTTTCCAAAAGGGGATTTTGGATCATTTGATACAATGCATATTTGAACTTGCAACCACCAAATACAGTTTGGAAATTATCAAAATATTTTTGTTCGTGCTGGCTTTCTTCCGAATGCATATGTACCTACAATACATTTTGGCTTTTCCCGAAATCATTTCTTGGCCGACACGTGTACGCCTAAACTTTTTAGCTGTTTTGTGTAAATCCAATTATCTAAATGGAGAGTAGAAGAGCGGAAGTTATAAATCATTAAAGTACAAAACCGCATTGTGCATTTTAAAAAGATTGCTTTTTATGCAAAGGTTTATTTATGTATCAATAATCAATATCATTCTTAGAATACATTACCATTTCGATATTATAATAAAAACATTGCTATTGAAAGCTTTTCTTTACCCTTTAACAAAATTATTGTAGATTATTAAACACCAGCGTGTACCTTAGATGCTTAAAAGGGAGTTCCTTTTAATTAAATACTATTGATTAAAATCTGGAACTGAATATTATAATTTTTGAAACTGTTACAGAATTACGCCCACGTTAGTAAAAGAATGGTATTTCATGTTGCCCCAGTATTACTCTACACTTAGATTTATAATATTCTTGTGTTGATTTCTCGCTATCAGAACATATTTTACAACAAAATATGACCTTAATCAGACCAGCTAATTACTAACTTTGTTGGAAAATTATCAACGTTTTGAACTTTTAAGTCTTTCTCCAAGACTCATATTAAGCTGTTTCGTATGCTGACCTCACACATATTCTCTTTAATGTGATGCATTTTAGCTTATCCTTTTACTTTAAACTTTTTCAATTACCAGACTTTCATAAACGCCCCCACGTCAAAACTTTTTTCATTTATTATGGGTTTACAAATGCTTTCTCGGCAAATGAAAATATGTACATCAAACTCAGACTTGGACTTGGACGGAACTCTTGCGTGAGTTGGAGAAAATACTTGAGCCAACTTTGCACAATCTCCTCGCTAGTTCAGCATAGGGAACCAAGATGTGTGTGGTTGAGCTAAATGGCAATGGAGTAAATGCTCATTATGTGAAAGTTTTACTTGATTCCCTATAAAATATTCTTACGTAGATACATGCATCCATGTAAATGTAAATATTAAATTCAGCACACCCAATACAATCCTTTTAACTAACAAATGATTTCTTTAAATCTTTTTTAAGTAACAAAGCCAAGCATTTGCAAAAGTTGTCCGTCTCAGTTCCAAGGTTGTTTTTGCTTGTGAATTTAATATCTCTCGTCTTGGCTTTAGTCGTTTCTTTCCAACCCGATTGGAACTTTTTTTGCTTCAACTACTTATGATGTTGTTGGAAAAAGCACATATTCATATAAACAGTTAAGCAAAACTATCTTTGTGTGCCTATTTGACACAAACCTTTTGAAATGCTAAACAACTTGATGCAGAGTTCCCCAGTGACTCCAAATAATGCGGAGGAGGAGGTTAAAAACTGGTCTATCAGATTCGTGTCGTCGTCCTCCCATACATTTCCCATACTTTTTTTTACAAGGAGCATCATCCACACACATTGTTTCTTTAGTCGGAAAGAAACCTGCAGTCGAGTCGGGTGGTGGTACATACATATTTATCACACCGGAAAAAAATTCAATACGCCCGAATTCGTCTCCTCGCAGATTCTTATATTGCACATGGGGTTGGCCACATGCAGCACATGTAGAGAGAAGAGACTCTCTCACATTTTCATTCCCCCTTTTCTCTCTTCATTCATTCTCATTTTACTTATGTATACGCTAACTTCCACTTCCGTGCCACTAAAATTCGTTATATTGTTTCTAGCTCTGAGGTTGGGATTAGAGGAAAGAGGGGAAACGAAAATTATCAAGTCACCATTTCAAACTTATGCATTTAATGTGAAAATTCCAACTTCCCTCATTTCCTTTTCTGCCTCAGCTTCGTTTTTTTTTGGAGAATACATGAATTCATACATATATGCCCATATTTGATGCATATATGTAGATGTGGTCACTCATTCGTAAATGTGGCACATTGCATTAAGGCCCAACAATTTTCTCTCGCCAACAAGGAAAGAAAACAAGTGCCTCTGAATCGCTCTCCTTTTTCCGAAATTTGCTTTTCCCCACTTGAGTAAATACCCTTAACTCTGTCATGTTGTGTTGGAAAGCATGTTTAGATACAAGCTTTTACTCCCAATGTTTTACATCCTCCCATGTGGAATGTACAATGTGGCACGGAATAAAGATAGAAGGAGGTATGGAAGTTGTTCCTCCTTGCCAAATTGTTGGGAATCGAATAAAGCTCCAAGTTTGTTTGCCTTTTTGTATGCAAAAGTACTCCGAGTTTTTCCCATGTTGTGCCGTGTGTGGGTATACACACACACACACAGACAGAGGCTCACGCTGGGAGAAACTTGAAACCATGAAAGCACTAGTGGTTGACTACATCATGTAGAAAGGATGATGGTCCAAAGCAGAGTGAAAATTGTTAGGGCGACGTTTCTTCTCATTTTCTCCATTTATCGTTACAGCCTTATCATGTATCGACCTCGTTCAGTTGGTTGGATGGAGTGAGTAAAATCCTTGTCCCTTGCCTTCCGATATCTTGTCCTCTGTCTGTCGTACTCTCTCCACTTTTTCCGAGATCATTATTATAGGGAACATAGGAAATTGTAGTGATTCCTTATCATCGTGAAATCATCACCACACACCACACGTCTCCTTTACACGAGTCATATACACGAAACAAAGCAAAGCCTTTTCTTTCTCTCGTTCTTTCCTCTTCTGCTTCCCTAACCTTTTACCAAAGTAAAGTTGTGTAATGCAGTTTGTTCGGACGTTCGGACTAAAGGAGTGAATGTACTATAGTAGGTCCGAGGATATCTGAAGAAAGAGGAAATTAAAAAATCCTAGAAAAGCAGTGTAGCGTTCTATGCCATACGTATGTATTCATTATCTTTTCGTCCACAATACGAACACATATATAAAAGGCTTATGTACAAAAAGCTGTTCCAAAGTTCCACCTTCTTTGACTACTGCTGACTCCGCGGTGATATAGGAAAAGTCCTATACGGACTCCTTTCATCTCCTTACCTTCATTCCAACACATCTCTACTGAAAACATACGATAAACTTTTTTTTGCACAAAAATATATATTACATTATCCTGAATCCCGAAAGTAATATCATCAATAATAATAACTGTTCTCCTTTTTCATAAATGCTCAGCTCCTTCTGCACCGCTTTCTTCATCATTTTCTTCCAAAATAAATTTTAGCGAGGTATATGATGCAATACAATTTTTTCCTTTAATATTATTAAAAAAGCCTAAGAATGTAAGGTTGTTCTACTCTAAAAGGTTTCCGCATTGGTGAAGTGAGCGAATCATCTTTTCTGTATTATTTTGCAACATCTACTACTAAAAGCTGACAATATAACCTTCGTTTTATTCCTTGAGACTGACTTGGACAAGACAGAAGTGAAGTTGGTGAGTGTGTGTATTGATTTTGAACCTCTTTTGTGGTCCCGTGAATGAGTGAGTGTGTGAAAGTGAAAAAAACGAAGGTGAGGAATGATCAGAAAATAACTCGTAATTCGATACAAATTCGTACCTAAAAATACATCAAAAATCCCTATGCATTTTATTGAATCAATAAGACTGTTCTAAAATTAATTTGAAGAATTCGTTTATGGATGCTCCTACCCACTTCAATTTAAAGAGCAGGCGCCAGGCGAACGGCCCACTAAACTAAACTTGAGTAAAAATCCCTTTGATTTCCTGGTAATTGATTAGTAGCAGACTGATCACAGGTAAAAGAGAGTTTCGCGAGTCATACGGATTTGTCACATTACTTGCGGATTCATTGGAGAATAGGTTGAGCCTGTGGTAATCATGGAATTATTACCACAATGTGATATTATTATAGCAGATCCAACCCTATTCCGACAAACTTTCACGCACGCTGTACTTTCGTGAAAGTTAAGGTTCCACAACTTTCTATATCCTTCTTTTTTTATTACATATTTCCTGATTTTTCCTTTTGACATTTTATCATCCGTGTTCCCGAATAATTTATGCAATTAAAAAACCTTATCTGCTAAGCCAAAGAGTTTATGTATTTGAACTTATCCGTTGGAAAAATCTTTAGTTGAGATTGGCACCCTAACTTCAAATTTATCAAACGAATATGTAACGATTGACTTGTAAAAGTTTTTTGTGTTTACATCGGATTCAATGTGCAAATCATCTACAACTTTCTCCGTCAACCTTTAAAATGCGCGTCGGCAAAAGACTCAAATGACCTTTCAAATTTTGTGAAATCTGATTGCAAATAAAACTTCTTTTTGTGAGCATAAAATTCATGCTGTCACCCCAACATCAACGACTCCACCAGTGGTAGCGGTAAGTATTCTATCTTTGGTTTATTTTTTGCATACTTGAAATATTCATAGACTGAAATATTAGTTATGAGCGCCTCTATGTCCATATGTATAAGGGCTAACCAACTCTAAGAAATTCCTTTTGTGTCTAGTAATAAGGTCTTTAAGAAAAATTCTCCGAATATTTGAAATTTTCTTGCAGAATATATTTATATAGGTTTCGAAGCATATGGACCACCAATCTACTTCCGAGTTTATCAAGTTTTAGGATTTAAAAAAATTCAGCGGAAAATTGCATGATTTGTCACGGCATGTCTTTTAATTGTCTCATTTATACTTGAACTATAAACAAGTTAAGGCTAGATGCAAGAGCATTTTTGGAAGAAAAATGCAGGACCAGATTGCATAAGAAAAAATGTGAATTTCCGCATATCACCTACGTAAAGCCATTCGCCTTTTTCCAAAATGTATATAAGTAAGCCTTAAATTTGCTACATTTTGCATCACAGACAATACAAATTTCCTCTATAATTTCAAAGCCTTGCGTTCCATCTGTCACATGATAGGAAAAATAATCTGTTTGAAAAGCAGCTC
>JAHZMY010001029.1:0-10304 GCA_027743915.1 Seira sanloemensis
AATGGTCCCTAAGCAACGAAAGAGGACAAAAATGTGAGTCGTACCAGCATCCGCAGGAGGAGGAAGTAACAAGAAAGGAAAAAAAATGCATGGGAAAAGGTCTATATTACAAAAGCAATGTACACCACTTCAAGAGAAGAGGATCAAGCCTACCAATATTTTTCGACCTGTGAGTTTTCCTTACAAAATTCCAGAATCGGGAGAGAGGAAAAAAGTCAGATCCAGAGATCCAGCATCCAGCATCCCTTTCGCAGTACCCATTACGAGTCATGCGAAAGAATTTCGCTGCCAATCCATATTTGGCAGAGGAAAGGCTCGTTTCTTTTCAGCATTGTCACACTCCTTGCTTTGAGAAAAAATATTAGAGGCAAGAAAATATTGGCAAGGGTCCTATAGAAATTTCTTTGAGGGAAAAACACCTACTACATCTAAAGATCCGAAATCACAGCTTATAAAATGTATATAGCAAAATAAAGCAACAATCCATTTCTAATACCTTCAACCTGTACACCGTTGCTGCAGAAGATAATAAAATTGTAAAATCTAATACTACATCCAAAATGTAAATATGTATCGGCAGAGCCGTAACAGAAGAAAACGAATAGAACTAGAAACGTATTCACAGAGCTTTATCATCATATATAAATATACTTAAATTATGGTGGTAAAATGATTGCAAAATTGTATGTAAACATCAAATACTTCCTTTAGCGGTTTGGTAAATGTAGCAAGAACGTTGACTCGCAGTTACATGAAATGACTGCATTTCACCACATCTTCACATTAAATGTACATTTAATATTTCCAGCCATTTCATATTTGTATTTCATTTCTCTGCATATATTTTCTTCCATTCTGAGGTCATGCACGAAGGCAATGCAGCAGGGGTTCTGTTGCAGGGGTCACCAAATGTGTCACAGTCATGAGGAGCCCTGGACAGCTTTGCTAGTTGTTCTACGGCCCTGATAGCCTACGATGTAGTATGCCTGATTCTATAACGACTACTAACTGTAGGCCAATGGAATCAGACCCTGTATCTAGGTAGGCTTATATGTAGTCAGTCTGAGGATGTTCTCTGCGCTTTCATCTCTTCTTCGCAAGCTCCGAGAGACATCGGTATAACAAGCTCTATTTTAACTGCGTGATTCACATAGGTAATAGTATAGCCTATAGACCGCAAAGCTTCTGCTGTTGCTCTTCCTTTTGAGTTCCAAGTAAAAGTGTTGTGTGCCAGAAATATAAGTTATTCACTCTTTGCTCACTCGGCATCTTGCATTAGAGACAGTCAGTCGTTTTTGGGATGTTGGACTGATCTTTTGCCAAGCAGTATTTCCAGAAAAGTTACCTTTTAAGTGTGAAGTGAAACTGAAGTGAAAATTATACAAAATGGCAGGCAAAAAAGATAAGTACAGTCCCAATTCGGAAGGTGGATTTGGAACATTTCTTTATAATTCGGATACGGGACAGGTGAGCAATTATGTATTAAATTTTAATTAACTAACACCACGTAGCGCATGCATTGGGCGCAATATTGATTTACCAATGTTCGTCTGTCCGTCCATCGATGAATACGCCATTGCAATGGCTAAATGTCTTGACCAAATTTGAAGAAACTTGGGCTAACAACTCCCCCTGGTCAAGGAAAGGACTGATTTGTTTCAAGACTTATCGGCCAGGGCCTTTATGGTCATGAGGGTCTGTGTGTTTTAAAATACATACGTATGCCAAGTGGGGTATCAAAATGACGGCATTGATGAGAGGATAACAGTGATGTAGTTAATTTTTTTAAATACAGCGAGCTTTTAAAGGCCATTGGCCGTTAAAGTCGTTATGCATGCAAATTACACGTGATACATATATCATTCGACTCAAATTTAATGGAGAATTCAGAGAGATTAACGATCTTGTTATCTTTTCAGGTGCTTGGAAGGACCTGCGGGAGTTGGCGTAAGGAAAAATTCAGGGCCCGTCCATGAATTTCGTCACGCAACGAGTGTTTAGGGGGTTCTGACAATTTGAGACAATCCCACATTGTATAAGGGCGTAAAGTGGAAAAAAGTGGGGCTTCTCGTTATTTTAAAAAATCTTGGGCTTATAAAATCTTTTAGCGTGACGTAATTTATGGAGAGTCCCCTAAAACTTACTTAACGTTTTATCTTAATTAACTTAATCATGGCAATCCAAAACTCGATCAATTTTTAGTGTTCGCGAGCCCATATTTATTATAACAGAGCACATGTTGCGGTACTTTTGCATCTTGGCTTTCATTATTAAATGGAAAAATCTAGGCTTATTTTGCAGGATAAGCATAACTTTTTGTGCCATACTGACTTTCTCGTTAAATTTTTTTAACTGCGTGAATTCATATTGCCTATATTCATTTTCATTCCGAAACCCACATGTTACACTAGATCTTTCTCAAATCATATTTTATAAAATTGAAATAATAGGTATGTCTTTCAGAGTGAAAAGTTTCATGAATTAACGTCCTCAAAAAACATAAGAAGTAAATTCCATGGCATACTTTCCTCCTAGAAATGTGAACAAACTGAGAATTAGAGTTAATTAAAACATCTTTTTAACCCATCAAGGTCTTTTCCAACTGGAATTATGTTCATTGTCCACATCACCCATAAATCATGCTGCATGGGTCACAAAAGAGTCTCAGTCTCTCCCGATAAAAATACCTATTAACACACTTTGTTCTCCTTGAATTTGAATGTGCATGTGAGGGAATTATCGAAAGCTCATTTCTCGTTGTACACATTCATATCGTAACATGTCTGATTTACACACTGGGTGAAGTTGAATGCGTATTCTCAGGTAATACACCATACCTGAATAGGACCGTGTGTTTTGAGTGCAATTAGTATTGTTTAATTTTTTCTTCACACATGGTGCGTTCAGACCCAGACTGCTCCAAGAGTTTACTATAGTAAAAATTCTCACTTTGGTGCATGCATTAGCCACATGGAGATTTTTATTTGCAAAGAAATGGCTGATGATGATGACGTTAGCGACAGTACTTGTAAACGCCTGAAAGAATTTACATGTCTCATGTCTCTCGTTCCGTTCATGGCAAATACTTTTGAAGTGAAGTTATATGGACAAAATCAAAAACCGCCTGATACCGGTACAACTAAAATGACAAAAAGAGACATGGTGCAAGAGCTGGGAAAATAACCTGTGGCAAGGTTTAAACCCTGGTACATAGGCTATTGTATTATCACCATTTACTTATCATCATATCATTATCCAGACAAGAATTTCACTTTGGCGATGAATGATGAATGAATTCCGCAAAGTACTCTTCTTTTCAAGTACGCCTGGAAAGCCTCCGAATCCCAGTGATTGCACAAAATCTTGAAAATCGTATAATTCAAGAGCTCCACAAAATATTTATTATACATATTGCATTCCATATATTCTTTCAAACTCAAAGGCAATTTAGATTTCTGTATTTACTTACACGCTCCCAGCAAAAAAACCGAGACTACACCCGTTCAAATATTTTAAGCTCGTCTCTCTGCTTTTTTAAAATGCATTTTTATTGTTCTTTGCAAACGGCTTGGCCATTCTCTGCGTTCCTGCTCTACCATTTTCTGAAATGTGGTGTATGTACCTATGTACATACTCATGCTGGTGCGTTTGGAACACGGATCTTGCTTTGAATCGAAATGTAGACTCTGACTTTTCGTTTTATTATTCCCATAAAATTATGTCCAACGACTACACGTGGGTGTAAATATTCATTATTAGATTTTCATATTAATTTTTAAGAAGTGCTTTAGGACATTAAAGAACTAAAATGAGTTTCTCTTTCCGACTTTTGCAATATGGCAGGCTGCTGAACAGACGAACCAAGTTGGTTTGCACCATGAATTTATTGGTCTTTTTCATTTTTACTCCATATTCCAACCAGGGATTACATGCTCACAGGATCTTTCCCTATATATTACCTACTCTTTAATTTAAGCATTATATTATATCCCGATTTGCTCCACTTTTCGACGAATGTACGAGACGAGTGCAAAAAGCATACGTATACAGATTCAGTGAAACCGGCATAATAATATTTGATATGAGTTCGTTTTGTTCGTGCTGATAACGGAAGGCTTATATTACCACGCATCTCTTTCTGCAAACTTAATTTAGATAATACGGCTTTTTCTCGTCTGCTCACAGTAATAAAGATCACCTTTCCCGAAAATTAATGTTTGCATTTTTGGTCGTATAATTGTTCCGGACGAAATATGAAAACGAGTATTAACTGACAGGGCAGAATACCAAGCATCTCTTTCTGCAAACTTAATTTAGATAATACGACTTTTTCTCGTCTGCTCACAGTAATAAAGATCACCTTTCCCGAAAATTAATGTTTGCATTTTTGGTCGTATAATTGTTCCGGACGAAATATGAAAACGAGTATTAACTGACAGGGCAGACTTTCTAATTAAAATTCATTTCCAAATGCCTCTATTCAGGAGTTTTATAGCAAAATTTTCATGTATGATGTCAGTTGGAGTGCAACCCGAACCCGAACCTACAGACGTGATGACATAAGTGACGCAAACATGAATGTTACTCGAAAATGGACGAGGGCTTAGCCTTGAGGTCGTATCTCATTAAAAGAAATTACGATGAGCCCGATATTAAATTTTACTCCTTCGCTTTGTTCAAATTTTGCTGGTTGTCGATTCCACATATCACGTAGTACGTATGAGCACAATTTGCAGTATTCAGCGTATTAAAACGGGGTAGATGGATCTCAGCATCGTGTCTCAAAAAATATTAATATTTGCATGTACTTGCTCATTATTTGTATTTTGCGACACAACTCAAAGATTGGCATGCATTATTGTGCGAGGGAGGAGTGTGTAATACATCTTCTTAACCTGGATAAATGCACGCAGCCGAGCAAAATAGAAGCTGTGCAGGTGTTGTTTCATGACATCTGTAAAATCAGATTTCTCATTTATGTATTTATCATGGTCATTGTCTTCTCANAAATAGAAGCTGTGCAGGTGTTGTTTCATGACATCTGTAAAATCAGATTTCTCATTTATGTATTTATCATGGTCATTGTCTTCTCACTCGAGTATTTTTCCTTATGGGTACATATTAAACTAATCATCATCACTCACCCGAAGCCAACGCATATAATACAACCATAAACCATATAGCCACTCCAAACTCCGCTGAAAATCAAAGTACACGTCCACGATGTGTCAGCTACCTAAAAAACTCAATTATCTTGTAGATACCTAAAAATGATACAAATGATAGCGGCAAGCTTCTATTCGTTATGTTAATCCGGCAGTTATGGAGTGAAGGAGTGTGTGTACATACAAGCTGGAGGTGCACCACCACACACATGGCTGAATATTTAATAGACATTTTAATTCGATTCCATCATATTTACCTTTACACTGAACCTAATAGCATGACGTTACTAGACTTTGTAGCATTCATAAAACCGTTTCAAATGAAATTGGATTGCCATTTAGTAACAATATGATTTAGGAAAGCGTCAATAGTCAATAATGTATGAAATTTGTAATTTCCTCATTGACAGTA
Organism: Seira sanloemensis; assembly: GCA_027743915.1. NCBI lineage: Eukaryota > Metazoa > Arthropoda > Collembola > Entomobryomorpha > Entomobryidae > Seira > Seira sanloemensis. The sequence goes on from JAHZMY010001029.1 coordinate 5,578, forward strand.
AAAATCACCGTTTTCTACATCATCTTTTACACATTGCTCGCTGCATTTTTCTACGTGTGCTACCAAATATTCGCAACCACTCTTGAAAAGCCAGAAGAAAACGGTTCCCCCAAATGGACACAAGATTCTAGCCTTATAGGGACCAATCCTGGAGTTGGTTTCAGGCCGATGCCTGACCAAGACAAAAACTCAGAATCCACATTAATCTGGTACAAGCACAAGGACAGAGAGGATTCTTCATACTGGTCAAAACAGTTGACTAAGTTTTTGGATGGTACGCGAATTTTTTTTGGAGAAAATGAATGACATGGACAAAAACAATTACGTCAAAGATTACCCCTAATAAACTTTTCTTTGAATACAAAACAGACTCTGTGGCTCCAGAGGGTGCGAGTAACGTCATTAAATGCGATTACGGAAACAGAGCCAGCTCGCATCGCGTTTGCCGGGTGCCAATAGATGATCTCGGTGAATGTACCAAGGATAACGAGTTCGGTTACCCAGTAGGAAAACCCTGCGTACTGATCAAGCTCAATAAGGTCAGAAGTCCTTCAAAAAACGTTTCAGGGAAAAGGTTTCACGCGTGCTTACTGGCATCTAATAAAGCAATAACTTTCTCTTTTAGATTTACGATTGGGAGCCAGAACCCTTTGGAGTTGATGAGGCTGGAAAATACAGCCCACAGCTACTGGAAAGCGAACTGGAAGAGGCGGTGAACGAAGAGGAGGGTAAGGGGATGCCAAAAGAACTCAAGGAGCACATTCTTGCGGAAATCAAAAAGATTCGAGACGGTCAGGTATGTTTGGGAAACTTTCCACATGAGTCATGAATACATATGTACTTACATACATACAGGTATTACCTATGTACTATCTACATATATGCAAAGTTCAAGTTTGCGACTAATTTCTCGTTTTCAAACAGGAAGTTGAGTTCTTGAAAACAGTATGGCTATCTTGCGGCGGAGAAAATGTTGGAGATGAAGAAAACCTACCCAATTCCGCAATCGTTTACAAGCCGCGCAAGGACATCCCTGGATATTTCTTCCCGTACCGTAATCAACCAAACTACAAAACACCCTTCGTTATGGTCCAACTGAATGTGCCAGAGTCATCACGTGAGTGTTTTTGAAATGTCTGAAAATGGGCAATAAAAATTTAAATTAAAACATGATGAACTTGGCTTGTCTGACGAATGACGTCATTTTCTTCCAGGTCACACACTCATCAATATTGAATGCCGAGCTTGGGCTAAAAACATCAAATACGACAGGCAAAACCGACTTGGCTCAGTCCATTTTGAGATTTTAGTTGATTAAAATGATCTCGACTGCCAAACATGTTACTGTTAACTTCTTTCAGTCCTAATCTTTGTAGTAGAAAAAGAAACTTTATTTAATTTCTTAGGGTACTACTTATATAAATGAGTCAAATGTTTTTGTTCAGCCTCTTGACAAATAAGTGTTTAAATTAACAAAAAAAATACGAACTAGTGCAAATCTGCAATTGAGTGTACATACATAAAATAAATGGGTTCGCCATACTTGTAAACCTGATATCAGTGGTGCAAAATGCAATAAACCTAAAACCAATAACTTTTAATTACCTAAATGACTTATTGGCATGCAAATTATGCTTATTTGAAACCTCACTTTTGATGATAAATCTAACCGTGAACAATCATAACTGCAACTACATAAAGGTTACTACTATAGTTTTCCGACGAATATATTATAGCAGAGGAACCTGGAGATTTTTTGATTTATGGCTAATGTGGACATCGTACATATTTAATTTCAGTTGCAAGAGACCATGGTGGGTTAAAACAAATTTTAGTTAACTTTAAGTCCAAATAAAAATGATTTTTACTTTACGCATACGGAAAGTTACGGAATGCAATTTTAAATCTTTATCCATTATGATAGTAACTTGGTAGTTTATTGCTTACTGTAGGTCATAAAACTTTCCAGAGTGAAATATTTCGAATAGGATTTATTAACAACCAATAATAACATGGGTTATCAGAATGAAGAGGAATCTTAAACATTGTTTACCCGATAAGAATTAACGCATTTTAATTCTGTTTTACAAATACGAATATGAATGCGTAAGTCCGGAAGTCATAGCTAGCCATGGTAAGGCATATGGTTAAATTCTTATTGACAGTTTGTTCAAAACTTCTAGGAGATATGTATGCCATGTATTTTACTTTTTATATATTTTTCTCTCATGAAACTTCTCAGACTGAAATACCTATAATTTCCATTTTAGATTTTAAAATACGGTTTGAGAACAATCGATAACACATGTAGGTTTCGGAACGAAAAAGAATAGGTATAACATGAAATAACTTTTACGAGTAAGATTTTTACGCGGAAGTTAGTCAGCCAATATGGCACAAAAAAAGCTGAATGAAAATAAATCAAGATGCGAGAGTACTTTAGCACGTGTCCCATCCAAACGCAATTTTTTGCTAATATGGGCTCGCGAACACTAAAAATTGATCGCGCTTTTTGAATTGCTATGATAAACCGTATTGTCAGACTCCTCGTCGGTGGGTCGGACGGACGGTACCTAAGATAATCAATAGGTAAAATACGTGCTCAGAATGATTTTTATTTCACTTCCAAACCATCAAAATCATCAAATAATAAAAAAAGTAAAAAAAAAGTTCGTTCGGAGAATCCACAAATGAAAGGTTAGTATTTATTAGAGGTGGATGCATTTTTAAATGACACAAATGATCATACAATTAATACTTATTTTGTTTTCCGCTTTATTCTTTCCTCGTCCATTAATTTTTATGTTTTACTGTTTTGTCCAGAGCTACGATTATTACCAATAATGTAGCAAAATTTTTACTTTTTTGGTTTAGATAATACAGGAGAAAGTTCGTATTACAAAGTTTATACGTTCTTGTTCTTAATCATCATACTCAAAAATGTATCCATTGATTCTTGCGAACTAACCAATGTCTTTTCAAATCTTCACTATCATTCTTTATGAATACCTTAGTCTCACTTTCACTTTAAACAAGTCGTCGAGTAGCAATTTAGAGTTCACTAAATTAAACGCTCATTAAAATATGGTCATGATAAAAATAAAACAACGACCTTAACCTAAACCACTTTCAGTTAAAACTTAAGTTAGATAAGGTGTCTTTGCGCAAACGTTAAACTTTCGATTGACTTAATTTCGTTTTTGCTTGAACATTTGAACTAAATTAATCATCAGATGTCGTTACTGTTATCGTACTGTCATCTTCCGTCGGTCCAATCTGCTGTTTCAGCATTAAATTTTCCCTTTTAAGCTCAGAAATCTCTTGCTTTAAGGCATCCAGCTCTTCCGCTGTATTTTCATGCTCCCTTAGGGCAGACACCAATCGAATATTGGTTGAGCGAAGTTCCTGAATATACTCGCATGCCTTGGCAAGAATTCCTCCTTTGCTCTTTTTGATTAAATTCATAAGAAGATTAACTTTGGTACATATATCCAAGGATAAATAAATAACTCTCAAAGTTTTATACAGGCTCCATATAAATGTTGTTTCTCAAATACCTGACTCTGTTTAGATCCTTCGTCCGACAACAGCGGCTTTGGAAAGGTTGACACGAGTTAACCCGTGTGTATCAATGATCTGGGGTCTTGCACTAATCGGACGTCCTGCAATTTGGACATTAAAAAAAGTTATTTCCCGTACCGCTTACTATTTGAGATAGATGAGGTCATGAATTTATGAATTAGATTTTATTTTGATAGTTACCAATAACGTTTTGAGATCCAATGAGATAATATTGACCATTGACATTAACACCTGGGGATAAGACTTGAACATTGTTTGCAGCTTGGTAGACATTAGGTTCGTCAATTCCAATCACTCGGTAAGGTATATTATCTGCAGGTAAAGAAACTTTTATGGTACCGTACTAAATTAAAATTACAGCCAAAGTTTTTTATGAAATAGCAAATGATTTACTTGAACTTTGTCCAAATTGGATGGAAGAATTTGGACTATCATCCTCAGTCACAATGGAAGCGTCATCAACTACGGAGGTGGTGCCGTCTTCTTCAACAATAGTAACCGTTGTCGGTACGTCTAGTGAATCTTCCGTTTTTAGGGAAACCTCCTCTTCACTCGAATCGGCGTAGTCATGTCTGTATTGTATATCATGGATTTACAAAATGTTTAAAGTAATGTTTCATCTTTTTGGACACGACATCAACTCTTCTGTTCTGATTCTACTCTAACATATACATATTATACAACTCTGGCAATTAGAAATCAAACTTACGGTGTAACAACCTCCATAACATGCTCCATTTTACAGGTAATAAAACATGGACCATCCAACGTCCTTTGCACGAAATTCCTTTCCCGATTCAAACTAACCTTGAGGCAAAAGTACAAGTGACATTTAGGAAATTAAAGCAGTTGTATTTCAAAACTAGGTTTATATTTAGCTCGGAGTGCACAGTAATCAACCGCTTTCAAACTTCCGTAAATGATAGTCAGCATTTTAAGCAGTTCAATAATGGTAAACCAAGTTCTGTTCGATGTTTTACAATATCGGTTTGTAGAAACTTCAAATTTAAAACATCCCAGGGAGTAATGTGTAGTCTAATGTCTACTGGAGGAGATGAAGTATTTAAATCAAATTTGCCAAAGAACTTACTGAATAATAGGAGGTCCCGAGTCCCGGGCTGAGTCAGATGATAGGTCACACGGTC
>JAHZMY010001030.1:0-10246 GCA_027743915.1 Seira sanloemensis
AGTAGTACTTTGCAATCGCCGACGTATCAAACTGTTTAAATAAATTAAAATCGATAAAAAATTGCTTTTAGCTTGTCGTGTGCTGGAGCATCACTTGAAAAGCTGCAAATTAAATTGGACAAACACACTCCACTTTCGGTGATACTTAATCCCTTGTGGCCCTTTGTCGTGCACGAGGAAAATAAAAAGAAACTAGCATTTTCATCATGTCAAGAGAACACCCACAAATTTAATGCGCTTGAAATGACAACTCTTACAGCACTGGACTTTGTTGGCGCCCAGTCAGGCACAAAGCTGATTCTTTCGCTTACCTGCCTACATACATTTGCACTCCTTCGGCTCCTCTGCACATTTGATTTACGTTAGTACTACTACTCCATCAGTCAGTTGGAAAAAGGAACTTTACAATATATATTTATATGATGTGTTGTAAAAAATGGCCCCTCGAATAATCAATACGTAATGCACATATATTCTCGTGACTATCGATTTATCTCAATCACTTTGTTGATTGAATAACAATAGAATATAACAGTGTTGCAATGTATTCTGTAATACGATACATAAAAGGTGGCCAACCCATGTCCAATGTACGTATCTACGTGCGAATCACGGGATCAGATTACCATATATCAGTTCGGAACGATACAGTCCAAGGTAATGGGTGATTTAGATTTAAATGAATGCTTTACAATACCATGGATTTTTTATCGCTGGTATATGCAATAATGAGACAAGTAGACATCTGCTTGAGTGAATTCAAAAATATACTTTTTTTAAAACCACGAGCTGAGAAGTAGGGTAGCGTAGAAGGAAGCTTTCTCCCCATATAAAATATGTAAATGCAATTCTTTTTGGACGGATTATTACACCGCGGTGTTGTGCTACTGCCCGTTTCTTCCTTTTTTCTTTGGGGTTTACCCAACTGCACGTGATTGCTTATAATTACCCCCCGCCTATATCGTAGAGATTATTATGTATTTATTCAGACTCATTCTTAAAATTGATCAATAACAAGCACGAAACCTTCCCCTGTGCTATTATTATTGCTCAGCGTAAGGCGTAGACGAATGGGCTGTTTGAGTAAAAATGAAAAGCATATTGACGTAATTGCTAATTTTCAACTTCCCAGGAAGCTCTGTTCTATTGTATGCTGCACTTGAGCAACAATAACAAGTTAATTGCGTTTCGACGAACGTTGTTGTCAATAATTTAGTTTTTTTTGTTTCCAGTGAAACAAAAATCTCCATTGCTGCCATTTCTGACACATGTTTTTTTTTCAAAATAAGATACACATTCTTGCATAGTCAGGAAACAAGGCAGAATAACAAATCGGGGGCTCAAGACGTTCCAAATACCTGCCTATGTAACTTTCTCAAAAAAAGTGAAATTAGATTTGCTTGAAGTGAAAGTAGAAGCTAGAGGAAAAAATGTGAGTCAACCAATGAACTTGCAAAGGAATTTTGAGGAAGATGCTTTTACTCGTCTAGTGTGCCAGAGAGAGAGAGGGGGAGAGAGTAGTAGTCACGCATCAATGGTACATGCATCGATTTCCTTTATAGGAAGGGCCTTTGATATTTATCGCGTTTTATTCATATTACGTCGCCATATAGCAGCAGTGCTGATGCTCAGCTTCATTCAAGGCCCTAAGCATGTATGTGTTTTTAACTTTGTGAAGAACTTGTTTTTCACATTTATTATTTTAGATTGGAAGACCCTGTGAAAGTTAGTCAGCCAGGTTGAGATCAAATCGAATTCCTGGTTCAGTTAGGTCGCGTGCATCTTCTCCTCCTCCTTCAACTGTCGTCATAAGACTTTTATTCATCATTTTATCACGATTTTCACTAGACTTTCCTTTGAAGTGCATGCCATGCGTGAATTTGTCGTACAGATATATTCACTCCTGTTCATGTGAAAAGCGGACCAAAGCCTTCATTCTTTCCACTTGCCTCCAACTGTGAGAATGTGGCAAAGTTTGACGCAGAGAAAAAGCCCTTATCGTTTTTTTCCTTTGCATTATTTTCCCTTGAGTATTATTAAATACAAACTTTCTTTCGAGTAGTTTAAGTGCAAAAAAATGCTTTTTTTACTTTACACACACTAAACAAGGGCCCACAAGTATTTTTATAGTCGATGGTGATAAAGAGTCATTCGGTAAAATAAGTAAAGGCAGAATTGCTCTCTGAAAATTGTTTTTCCCCAAGGAAGTGACCCAGTTTGACAAAAATGCAATGCGAAGGGAATATAAGTTTAGAATGTAGTGGTTCATTCATTAAACGTTTGGAGGTCAGGTATGCTAGTTGAAAAACTTTGCAGGTCGAATACTTTAGGATCCGGATACAGTTACCAGGCAGACCAACGGATTATTACCAGGAAATAATTACCATAGCTTTTGTTCCACGAATTAATTTTTAGCATACACGAATTCCAAACATTATCTNCAAACATTATCTCGGTAATGACGAGTGACTAATAATTGACAAAACCCCTACAAATCCTACCGGTCCAAAGCTTATCCAAAAGCGTATACAGATTGTCGTAATTTTTATTACTTCTCCAAACATTAGGTAATTCATCAACAGTGAAATTAATTAGTTTCGCTGTTGATTAATTAAAGTCGCTGTATACAATAGTAAACTTTCGACATAGAAAATAAATTTATTTTTTAAAAAAAGTTATAATAAAAACTAGATTTACGATCACATCTACAGGAAAATTTACGTTGGAGCCAAGCATCGTGATTGTAAATGATAATGATGCAAGTCTTTATTCAGTACCATCCGAATTTGAACCTAAATTTTTAGTGCACTAAATTATTATGTAAATGTGTAATGTCCCGTTTTTCATCTTGCATATTAAATTGTTTAAATATTGTTCATTAATTTCGATTAAACGGGATGTAATTTTGAGCTTATATTACTATAAGCAAAATTGTAAATTGATTTTTATGCGAATTCATGTCAATGTCAGACGAATGTCTTGAGACGAGTACGCGATACAGATAGTTAAAATGACAGTGAAATGACAAACGCGTTTGTATTGCAATGCTATCATTCATATTTCCTTTTTCAGCACAGTTGTGGCTTCTGGTTTAATCAAATCAATACTTATATAAGAACCTAGACATACATATGTGTATATATGACCTCTTATTGCGAATTGTAAATTAAGATTCCTTTTGAATTTATTAAAATTAATGAAAACCAAATTGACAGTTATCAATGCATTCTGAGAATTTTTTGATGGAATACTCTTGGATTGCATGTGCGACAAGAAGCTACGCCAGACATATTGTTTCATGTGCTGTTTTGACGTATTTACCAGTTTTTACTCTGAAAGTTTCGAAGAAATTTTTCTCCTGGTTTATTAAAAGTATATTATAACAAATATTCATGGTTTTCTCAAATATTCAAGCATAAAGCACAAAAGTATTTGCATTTTGCTAATGAATGTACGGAAGTAGGTATTATTTTACATACGCCATCCGAAACGGTACACATATGCCGCACCACTTAGCCGTCCCATGGGAACTTACGGTAAAATGAGTTTGATAACGTCACTATGCCAAGCAAGTATATAAAACGTAATCCACCTCTAACCTTGGTACCGGTAATTATTAGGATTGTAACGATGTTCAGCTTAAACTCGAGTAGTACACTTGCTAACTTTGTGCTTTTACTATTTTTTTTCTTTCAGACGAGGCAAACTACTGGACCTTTCAACCATGGTTGGACTTTTTTTTGGATGGAGCAGTTCCTCGAATTTTCTCCGTAGTTAAGCAAAAAAGGCGTAGATAAATAAGGAGAGATTGTGGACAGCGTTCTTCTTGTCAAATAGTTATGATGTACTCGTTGTTTTGGAAGAAATTTTTGACTTGGTAGGATAATTATAGGAATCAGAATCATACAAAAGAGAGAGAAGTAGATTTTGAGATTACACTCGAGTGAAGGAGGTCTGAACAACGAATCTAGATTTTTTCATGAGTGCATCATCAGCCTCTTAGACAGCTCAAATCAAGTATGATAAAAGTGTCCATGAAGTTATTCGATTCATTTTGATGCTTTTCGCGATCAAAGAGAGTTGTGCTTCTAGGGAAAGTAGGTGCTTATACCCATTCAATGTAGAGCAATGTAAATGTGTAGCATTAGGTTTGAGGTTTGAATTTACGTGAGAGAATGAGGCAACGTGGGTGAAGTCTATAATAAAAAATAAGCGCTTAGAAAATTCTTTGCCGTTCTCATAAGCAAGCTCAGATCGGCTTGCTTTCACTTTTTCCGTAAAGACAGTTGCATTGGATACAGCATCGAAGGTCAAGATGAAGCTGACTGTGGCGTGGACGTTTCTACTTCTACTTTACGGTAAGTATGGAATCTTGACAAGTAATCTTCCTTGCATTTGTATCGGGTTGATCTGTGAGGGTGCGCACTTTATTTGAAACACTTGTGCTGATTGTCGCTCCTCTCTGAGTTAACCGCTTTGAGCTACATACATACAAATGTACTATTGCATATAGATTCGTGAAAAGGAGCAAGCGGATCACTAAAATCGCTCCGAGATCGCACTAACGATTTCACAAATATACGTTTGAATCTTCGTCGGAGTTATAAGTTTGCTATGACTGCCACTTTATGACGTCGTCTCCATCTCATTTCCAAGTGATATTTTTCAATCACACACAATAGCTGCTGCATGTTCTTACGCGACTCTCTAGTCCCCTCTTAAATTTCAAGTGAGAGTGGGAAAACACGAAAAAGATTTTTGCATGACAAGGTTTTCATAAAAAGTTGAAAGAGAAACATTGTCACGTAAGAGCATTTACATCAAAAACAATGAGCCCCTGCTCTGTCCGTAGAGACCTGCACATACTTCTCCATAGTAGCAGTGTCAAATGTGAGCTCAACTTTCTCCTCCGTAAGTGGATCAAACGTGCATATTCATATGCATAATAACGTCGTCGTGATGCGTCAAAAGCATTTCTCCATTCGTAATCGTAGCAAAAGCTACAATGCGATTATCTTTCCCTTCTGGTAATAAAATTAGGTATGCATACACATTTGCGACTTTTGGAAAGTCCGTAAGTATGTTACACAGATACCCATTTTACGTGACACTAACAATTTGATGAAGTGTCAGGTCATACAATTTTCGAATAACGAGGACGTAACGGCACTTGATTTCACTAATTTCATAATTTTATAAAGATATTTTTAATTCTCACATTATGTTATTACATATATAAATTTAATATGTGTGCTCCAATTTTGTTAGAAATACTTAATTCTTTATTATCTCCCCTTACTTTGGTAGCTAGTAAAAATTGTGAAATTGCGCGTATTGACTTTTTTTCCCGAATTATAGCCTTCAAATATTCTAGCCAAATGTTGGGATTGAAGCAAAAATAATGACAAAGAATGCCTTTTTTCTGTACAGTCTAGTGGCAAGGTAGGGAAAGGGTTGGGTATAAAAAGAAACTTCGGTGTGTTTACATAAGTACGGTAACGACAGCAATAAAACCGATTTGCTAAAAAAAGTAGATTCACTATGTGATAAAAAATGGATAAACGTATTGTGGATAAAAAGAGGTCTCAAAAAACAACGTTTGCACAAATAGCCTGTTGTATCATACCTTTGTGAATTTTGGGGATTCATTATATTTGTCATGCACGACTTTTTAGTCCTAGAAAGCGTTAGTCGCTTTAAGAAGAAGAATGCACCTACCGATTCTGTACTTGCTTGTAGTTCGGCGAAAGTCAACCAATTCGTTGACCAATACACAATTTAATATAATTTTTTAGCAATAAATTTCTTAAATATTAAATCAAACAAGACAACGTTTTTCAACCTTAGTACAACATGATTACGATTACGATTATGCTAATCAAAATTTCAAATGTAAGCAGGTGTGGTTCAGGAGTAAAATCATCGTAGTACGATGTAGACCAGCGATTGCGGTGGGCGAGACTGTTTTTTAGACTTGAATACAATTTTTGACAAAATTTTACGCAATCCAGCTCATTCGTAAAAGTTATGGTAGACTTTGGTCAAGTACGACATGGCATGTTTTAGTAACTGCCAAATATTGCTAAATATTTACAAGTAATGCCCAATGCCTAACATTCTAGCATTCTGTCTGCGTGTAAAGATGCGTATAAAGTTCCCACGCTGGTTAATAAATAAAAGAGTTGGCAAATAAGTCCGTGGGTACGGATAGAAATTTTACGTTTTCTGGTTTCGCTGGAGACTTATGAATATTTTAAAACGAGGTGTAAATTACCACATTGCTTATACTTACGTATGTATGACTCATGTAGCATGCAGATTGTACACATATATACGTGAGTTCATTGAAGAACAACGTAGGACAGGACCTTACTGATTTTCCCTGGTTACACCAGTATGTCTGTCTGTTCCAACGATAGCTCAAAAAATATTCTTGGTTTTTTCAATATACTTTTGATACAAAATTAAACGCAACAAGTTTGTCGTCCAACCGTCAATATCCGCAGACACCCTCGTTTCTAAATTTAGTAGATACGATATGCGTTAGCATTTTGCATGCATAATGTTGTTTTTAGGTTAACTACAAAGCGGATGTTTTTGAAGAAAAAAGGGTTCTGCGGTGCTTTACTGAATTCAAGGTTGTAGGACTTTAACCAGAAATTGAAATAGGAGCATTTCGCTTCGGAGAACTCACTTGCCTCGCAATTTTCTACATGACTTTCTCCTCCACGTAGAGTTTTCCCAGTATCACTGAATGAGTAGACCTGTTTTCCTTCCGGCGGTGGTTGTAACGTAGTGGTTGAACTTCTGCTTTGCACCTTTTGTTTTCTTGCTGAATGCATTGCTGAAAAGTGAAAATTGTTCCCTGAGACAATTCAAGAATAGCGTAACAAAATTCTCCTGTACTTATCTACGTATTATACCAAAACGTCTCTCTACCTGTATTTTGAAATGAAGTGTAAGAAGTTTAGGCGAGGCAAGATCCTTTCTTGCTTCCACAATTTTTCGTGAAAGTGAAGGATTAAAACTATGGCTTGCATCTGCTATGTATGTATGCACTATGCGCGCCTATGTATGTATCATTCTAAATTATACAGAAATGATATTCTCTAAGGAGATTTTGCTCCAAAACACAGAAAGAGAAAGAAAGAAATGTATGCCTACTGCAAAATATGAGAAGTACGAGCAAAGTGCTTCGCGTACGACTTAGTAGTATGCTACATACTCAAAAGTTAACATTTGAAAGCAGGTGACTTTCAAAGGACACACAAATCTAAACTTTCATATGAGTACTTAACACAGCCCTTGTTTGCCAACATTTTCTCCGTTAGAAAGTAATGGTACTCAAAAGGCATAATTTACAGCATTTCATTTTAAAATCTGAAGGGATCTGTCGAGGGAATGCTGAAATAACTTTTTGTTCATTTCAGTAAAAAGAATGTAAGGAGAAAACCGTTAGAAAGTAATGGTACTCAAAAGGCATAATTTACAGCATTTCATTTTAAAATCTGAAGGGATCTGTCGAGGGAATGCTGAAATAACTTTTTGTTCATTTCAGTAAAAAGAAGGAGAAATGTGTGTTGTGTGAATTGCAAAATTTTAGCAGGTTCTTCCTCCTCCTTAAAGTGTTGTTAAAAAGCCTATTCAACTTTTCTTTGAGAAAAATGAGCCAGATGTACTTAAATATGTACATTTTTAGTTGCTTCCTGGAGCCCATGACTCGTTAAAATAATCAACTGATACTCTGATTTACTCTGTTTTCATTACGACTAATTCAATCTTTTAATTTGAGGAATTTATAGACTTGAAACCGTCAGGATTTATCATCACCTTTTGTTAAAAGCAAGTAATATTCCAACAGTACATCGAAAATAATTGTCAGCAAGTCTTTTCCAGAAAAGTATGTGTATATTTACAATATTCATAACGCTTTCCTTTATGACTTGATTTATGCATAACGTATGTATGAAATCGTGACTTTTGCATTCAGAGTTTTGCTATGCCAAGCCAGTGTCAAGAATTCCCCTTCTCTCTCTCTCTCTCTCTATCGAATTTTTTGATAGCACAAGAAATACAAATATTTAAATAATACATTATATGCATAAACACATTGACTGAACGATGAAGTTATTTATGTACACGATTTCATTCGACGAGCGGAAGGCACTCCGTAATTTACTGCGACTTAATGTTTTACACTTTGATTTCAACTCTTTTACGTCATTTAGACATTCCCGGAACGTGTGATGTATTGGAAGGCTTACCTGTCTGCGTTAAAAAGACTTTGAGCAAGGCAGTCACCGACCACTGAATGAATCGCACTCATGCACGATCGCTGGTAAATATTGCAAATTTACTACTATATTCGTGTCTCATTCGCCCCGCTCTTTTCTCGGAAGGGAAAGGCGACATCAAGATAAAAATTAAAAGGGATTTTTTTCCTAGCTAGGACAGGTTTAGCGTCGGCAACCCGTCAAACGCATGATCCTCTCATAAAATTTGTTTTTCCTGGAAAAAGGCGGAAAACTTCTTTTTTTCAGTCGGCATAAAAGCTGAATGACTTTATATTTTTATGTGCATTCACTCCGTTCTCGTCTTCAACGCACACTTCAAGGATTCCTGTCTGTTGTGGATAGACCTATTACGTATTTATTGCGTATAAATGCATACAAATGTAGTCATGATAATTTACTTAGGCGGTAGTAGAGTGGCGGTTTTTTCTTCTCTCCCCTCGATGGGGAGAATGGAACGTTACGTTTTATGTTTTTTTTGTACAACGATGTGGACTTTGAACCAACTCTCATTTTTACTCAGCTATCATAACGCAAAACATTTATTTTCTTGGAGAACGTGATGTGGAACTGTTAAATGTTTAATAATTCTCATTGGAAGTATGACATAAATTTATTATGGGAAAAGTATTGATTGCTGACATGTCATAATTCACGAGCAGTTCTCTCCGAGGAGAAAATGTGCTCTCTCTCTCTCTCTCTCTCTCAGTCATTGTGCTCCTGGCCGTCCCTACATGCTAACTATCAGGCCAGCGATATTGTAGCTTTATTGTACTTGAAATGAGAGTCCGTTACTCGCTGCCGCCGCTGTTCGTCAAGAAATATGGCGGGGATAAAAGCGAAAAAGTCTATTACTAGATATTTCCGTGCCCAAAGCGAATGCAAATGAAGCTCGCGTATTTTTGTAAACATTTGGATTAGTCAAAGAATTATGCTTGACACAGAAGTATCACATGAGCCCGTCACGGTAAAGCGTACTCTACGATATGTTAATGCGACTGGACATGAGAGACGTGCCAACCTTTTACCTGTGTGGCCGGTCGTAATTTTTTGGAAAATTATTTCCCTTTTTTGAGTGGATAGATACAAATACTCTCGAGCAGAGCCTCTCCACTGATATCTGTCTTTTCAATATTCTGGACGCCCACCCAACTCTGAATGCTAACTGGTGCATATCAAACGCTCTAAAGTATCACAAATTTCTACATATTATTATAAACTACATGTGTGCTAATAATTTATACACCATCTTCCCTTCATTTTTATAATAAACAGGCCACGGTCCAACCGTCAAGAAATGCTTTATTGGAGAATTTTGTAAGTCAGGGGGAAAACCCAAAATTTTTTTACAAGTAGGTATTTTGCTTACGCCATTCGAATAAAGAATTTAGGATCCTACAGGTACTTTCACTCCTTCGGGCATGCACAAGTAGGAGCTGCTGCTGCTGCTGTGCTTTTAATTTCAAAAATATTGGGACACAATGTTCATATTTTGAGGCAAAGTGGCACACATTTGCGATTGCTCTGCTTGCATTTGAAATTGTGGCTAAATGCTACATCTTTTACGGTTATTTGCTAATAATCTCCGTCCCTTTAGTGTGGCTATAAATTTTAACGATAAATTTCGGAAATGGAAGGAATGGTGGGAGACGAACAAAAACTTTTTGCTCATTTATAGACACTTATCTCGTTTATGCTGCTGGCAGACACTGTGGCTGTGAAACTGCTGAAACTCTGGCTAATGAATGACAATAAATATGAAAGGTATTTTAAAGCTTATCCCTCCATACTCACATTGTTTAGGCATACATACATATGTATGTACAGACATATATATGTATGCATTGGTATTCCAGGTTTTATACTTTGTACGAAAGCAAAAGAACGGAACTCACATTTCATAACCTGTCCTGTTTATGAACTCTTTACGTAGGCTATTCAAAGTCGTAATTACG
>JAHZMY010001031.1:0-11471 GCA_027743915.1 Seira sanloemensis
CCCACAGACCCACAGACCCACGGACCCACAGACCCACGGACAAGCCAAAAACAAAAAGGACCTCCTAAAGTCGGACCTTAATAAGGAATATTTTATTTAGTTTTTTGAGTTTTTCTATGGCTGCTGATGTAAATATAAAATAAACGTGGGTATTTGGCTTCGATCAGTGCAGTCCAATGCAACGTTCAAGGTTCGAAATTCTGATGTCAAAAGGGTTTTAAACTTTAAAGATTTTTTTTTTGAAAAAAAGGTAGCGTCTGCGTCGTTTGCTGGTAGGGAAAAGGGACTGAAACCAGTTTCATTTTGAAACCCTCAATCCAATTTCGTGTGAGTCGATGATGCTTGTTGTGATGATGAAAAAAGTCCTCTCTTTGAGAGTTTTATTGGGTTGACCCTGTGTGCAAACATGAAATAAGTGGGTTTGGGCAGGTTCAAGATTTTGAGTTTTTGTAACGGCAGTGGCTAAAACTTGGCAAAATAGTTTAGTTTATATCAGTTCAAATGAAACTTCTTTGGCATCTTAATAACGTTTATCTAATTAGGGGCAATTTGAGTTGGAAAACTTTAAATTCATGAATATTCTAATGTTTTTTATGAAAGAAGCTTTGGGCAGATTCAACAGTATAGGTTTCTATAGCTTCAATGGATAAAACCAATGAAAGTCAATAGTCAATTCTGAATTCAAGAGTTTCATTTTCCATGCAAAAAGTCAAACCCCTCGACATGTTAATTACTATTACCTGATTAGGGGCAATTTGCATTTCCTTTAAACTTTGCAAAGTTTAACCTCTTGAATTTTCCAAGTATCTGTAAGTTTTAAAATCGAATCAGGCAAAAGTTTGAAGACTCTGAAGAAGTCATGTTTCTAAACATTTCTTTCGTGTTTGAAGTTTGCAGTACGTATGTACAACTAGCTGAGAATTCTGTGTACAGCAACAATGTTTCAACTAGGATTTGATTTGATTTGTAAGCGATCTCTCTCTCTCTCTGATCCTTCAGGTAGATCAGTGGAAGTTGAAGACTACAGAGTGAAGTTTTTTTGGTAGTTTGTCTCTCACGTGAGGATGCTAAACGTTAAACATGAGAAAATTGCTTTTTAGAGCTCTCAGCATTCTATTTGTTTCTTGTCTACGTGGATCGTCGAAAGATGAACAAGATGCGAGATGAGATATATTGGTTGTTGGTTGTTGGTTGTAAGGGCCTGGGCACAGCCTGAAGCGGAGATAGTCAATAACTTTTATTACAATCTCCTCCATCGTCTTGTCTCACTTTATGTACTTTTTGAGGAATAAGCAATTCATGAGAAAATTGGGCGATAATAGGTAAATGGTTTTTGCCAAATAGGGTTGCTGACGTTAAGGTCCAGCATTGAAAATAATTTAATCCATAAAAATGTGAAAAAGGATGCTGCTTTATTGAAAATTTGTATTTGTGAAATTATCATTAGAAACATTGCAAAAATAAGGGTATACCAGTACTTTTAAAGGCATCTTCTTGCCAAGACGACGGTGGCATTTTTGAATTCTTCAAACGCACATCTATGTAGTTTTTAGTAGTGTTGGGGGTTTTCCCAGCGACATATCGTTTCCAGCGGGATGGGAAAGACATTTTCCCCGGAAAAGTCCAAAATGTTCAAAACTACCCAAACTGTGTGTGAAATATGATATTTTTTGTCACGTAATACCTCCAGCCATTGAGACTTCCCTCTTTTTACATTGTGTACATTCCATTGGTGTTTTGGATAGCTAGGTTTTGGTATTTGCCCAAAATAGTATTTGCCGGATTTTACCAGCATTTACCAATTCAAGTTTTTCCCCGATACTAACTCTAGTTTAATTAGTAGTTTTCAAATTGTTCGCGCGCTCCGTATTTTTTTAATTATTTCAGTGGCTGATTGCCATAGTGTATTTTAAATGTCATTTGCATCTTTCGAACATGGGTATTTTTTTGTAAAATAGGTATTTCTAAAATTTATTTCTTACAGCGCAACATATTGTCCCTTTTGCAAGCCAAACAAGCACACGTGAGCCATGGGCATTTTAATTCATAAGATCAGATAGGGTAAACCACTGGCATGTAAGGTACATTCTGATATCCACCCAAAATTTATTCGAAGCAAGGTCATAAGGTTGTATCTGGGGCAATTAATTACTCATTCCAGACAACAGCAGCAGCATTTTTTTTCCTTCTGGGGGAAAACATTCTTTCTTTCCCCTCTCCCTGCATTTTATGATGATGGAGGGCTTCTGCTGCTGAACACGAAATATTGCTTTCTGCTTGCATACACTTTCATAATATGCAAATTTGCTGTTGATGGAGAGTCGCAGGAGGGGCCCTCCAAATATTTATTTTACACGGGGGCATTGTTCCCTTCTTCCTATGCATAAAATGCTCGCAAAAACACAGAACATTTTCCTTATTACATCATCCATTATTTACGTGGATGTGTGTGCATGTGTGCTATGGAGGTACATATGTAGGTGAAATCTTGGAGATTGAAGATGAGATCTTTCATATTTTTCATCAGCTAAAATTACACGGGAAAAAACAATGTCTCAAGAAATGAGTACACGTACATAAGTATGTACATAAGTAAATAGGTACATAAATAGAAGTAGTATGGAGGAAGAGGAATTTTTTTGGGAAGGATGGGAAAAGTTCATTGACCCATGAGATATAGTGGACATTTGAGTTGTCCTGGGAGGATGCGGGGAGGGGAAGAAGGTATGAATGCAAATTAGTGTTTTGAAGGAGACGCTGGTCCGAAATAATATTTGTGGGTTCAAGAAATTTAAGGAAGTTAACAGATACGTTTTTGCTGTCAACAGGGTGAGTTTAATAATAAAACTAAAATTTTAATGAGGCAGCGTAATCTAATGAAAATGAGTTTTTTAGACGAAAAATGTCAATTACATATGTACATGGAAATAAATATTTTCAAAAATGAAATATACCTCCAGTTCTAGTCGATGAATATTATTATTTTAATTATCTTAAAATGCATGCTACTATCTACTATCAAATTTATTATGCCGAATTTTATTTGGAACAATCAAAAACATTCTTCGGGAAATGTAAGACAAATGAGGGCAATAGTTTGCCCTGGCTTTGAAAATTTAGAAAAAAATAATATATTTGTAGCTCTGTAAGTTTGAGCATGTTTCAAGCATAATCATTACATATCCATGGCGGATAGCAAGAGCCACATGGCACTTGAGGAAATAGCATAAATTCCGTACTTTGCAATTTTTGCAAACTTCAGTAACAATTGTATTGTATTGCATTGGATGTGTGAGTGAGTGAATGAGTGCATTTTTCCGCCCTTCTCTTTTTTACAATTATCTAGTTGTTTTTGGCTTGGAGAAAGTCCTCCAATCTATTTTGGGAACAATTGACGTATTTGCATACTCCGTAAGCCGTAATGAAGTGTTTGAACATTTCGGATGTCCTCCGTTCTAGGACATGTAACATGAAACATGATCCATTTCGAGCACTCTTCATGATAATGATTTCTGGTTATACATCTGGCGTCATCACAACACAGGAGAATAAAAAAAGTCGAGATTTGATGTAATTTGAGGCAGTCATCCTAAAATATATAATGAGAATTGAGTGGGAAGGCAATGCTGAGCTGAAACTGTTTTTTAGAGAAAGTACACTTAAAAGTAGAAAAAAAGGAATTTTCTATACAAATGAGTTCGGTGTAAGATAAATGACTGGCTACAATACACCTCACTGACATTTCCAGAGTCAATTGACCCTTCAGGTTAGCATTGTCCACGTCATCTAAGAGTAATGGGTGCTTTCAAGATGGAGGTTTATTTCATTATATAAATCGTCTAGATTTATGGAGAAAAGCACGGAAAAGTCCTGGAGGTGGGCTTAATGTTAAAATTGTAAAAAATTATAAGAATCTAAACGCGAACTCATTTAGAAACTTAAATTTCCCGTTTTAGTCTTTATGTTCACAAATAGTTTGGCTTAGATTCCAATTTATCGAATTTATTAAGCATCCGAAATGTAGCACCATGTCAAATTACAACGGGGAGCTTCACAACACAGTGTCATGAGCTTGTATCTTTGTTGTCAACGTTAAATTTCTAAAAAAAAAGACTAAACTTTAAAAATGCCCAATAGCTCAGTGCAGTCGGCAGCTTTTGTTTGAAATGAAAGAATCAAAATATGTAGCTAAAAGGCCACTTGTATCACCATCACCGCTTCTTATATTGTACATTATAAGCCTTTTTTCCTTTCAATTCATTCTATTAACTCCAACTTGCTCAAAGCAAATCCAATTTTTCCTATATACACACATATACTTTTCCTTGACACGCTTAACTTTTCTTCCTGATGGCTCATCCATCCTCACTCTCGAACGCTTCACTCATAATATGTGAAGGGAAAGAGGGTAATAAATTCAAGAAAAATAGGAAAAAAACTCTACACAACTCTTACAATAGTGAATGTTCAACTTAGTAGTTTCTGTGACTACTGGACTTTTCTTTTTTTCTGAAAAAAAGAAGATTGAACGGTGCACACACGCTGTGAGAGAACCCACTTCCTTGAACATGAGATCGTTGAAGGAAAAATCTAGGTTTCAAAGTGGAAACCTCAGCAGAGACTAAGAATATTTGATGGGTGTGTTCAGGCTTCAAGGATTATAAGAGATAAATTTCGAATTTAGAATATAAAATTGTAAACTGGTTAACATTAGAAGAGAACACATTCTTCGTGAAAATAACCGCGGAAAGGGGTCCACTTCCGGTTTGAAATTGACGATTTAAAAAATGATTACAGCAGATAATTTCTTAAACTTAAGCAACCTGTGTGAAGTAACAAATTTAGTTTAACCATTGAGTTGCTAAAGGCGTTGAAAAAAATAAAGAAAACGTTTCAAACAAAACTTGCAAAACTTTGCATTTAAAAATTAAGCCAAAAGTTTTTTTTAACTTTTGGATCCAAATTGCTTGTGAACGTTAGATAGGGAAACCATAAAAACATGTGCTAAGTTAGTAATTGAGACAAAATTGACATGAAGAAAATTATTTTAATCTAGTATCCCGTCTGAAAGGTGAAGTTATAATCTAATTTTTTGCCAAATTAATTCATTTTTGTAATAATTACATCAGGCGAAAATATTTCTAGACTTGCAAACATACTTGCAAGAAATATCAAGATATTCAATATTTATCCCAGGACGTCAAAATCTCCGTGTGATTTTACCAGAACTTTGAACACCCCCAATAGCGCAGCACAGTGATCTACATTTTTCCCTTCCCTTTTTGAGCATTTCGTCTCAGGTTATGATGGACTTTTTTTCTCCCCAGAAGTCCATTATTGTTCCATTTGCTTCCGGTTTTCTCTCGATGCATACGTTGCGTGCATGCAAGTAGATCCCCGTTTGCATAAATCCAGTTATAACATTTTTAATAACATTAAGGAGAAGGATGGGCGGTGATGGAGCCTTCTTCAAGGAAAAAAGTTTCGCACTTCAAAAAGAAGTTGAAGAGAGGAAAAAAAGCTATTCCTTAGGTAATGTAAGTGTATGCAGTTTCACTGGGTGAAATTTATGTGAGCTTCAGGAGACCCAGAGAAAAAAAGTTCTTTTGTTGATGGAGGATCTTCCATTTGGTTTAGAGTCTTATTATATTATGCTTAATATATTCAGAGTTTAGCTAGGGAGTTCAAAGTTTCCACAATTTAGTCTTTTTTGATTTTAATTTTTTCTCACAAAAAAAGGACTTTCTTGATATGTGTCACCAAATCATATACTACATGGGCATTTAGAAAAATTTGCAAAGGGAAATGTAAAACTTGGCGACAGACATCACAAATTGTAATGTGTAATGTCCGTGAGGTGGAGGAAAGCGGAATGAGCGAGTTTAATTAATTAAACTTTGGCACACCAAAAGATTCGAAAAATTGGTCAATCTGAAACCATAAAGTGAAACCAAGAGCATGCATCGAGTTCACACCGTTATACAGGTTGGCTTCAAGGATGAATAATGTACATACCTAATTTTAATACGGTCTACTCTCTTTATAAGCATAACCCAAGGGAAGAAAAAAAATCTCCTTATATGGAGGTGTTCTTATGTAGGGAAATTTTAGCATGCAGAGAATACCTGAAGAGAACAGAAATGCCTACCTCTATAGAGAGGCTATTCTTATGGTGAGTATGCTTATATAGAGAGTTGAATATTATATTTCCTTTAGGTTCTCAAAGCGTTAAACTTAAGAAGATGAATTGGAATTTTGGAAACAAGCTGGTTTGTAAGTCGTGCCTATATTGTTTGCTCTGATACGATACCAAAAATTAAAACGTCAGCAGAGCTTCATATTTTAAGAAGTCAGGTTGGTTTTATGTTTCCAGCTTGTGTACACATGTGTATGTTGTTTATATAACAAACGCAATTAATGTATATCAATTATAATCGTGGTAAATCAACTTTTTAGAAGCAGTTAACTTCAAACCAATTCAAATGAATGGAATCGGAATCAGTTCGAGGTCAAAGTCAAGGAAATCGGTTATTTCGAAACTACATCTTGTTTCACAGATGACAATTACCCGAGTTTCGAAAATCGTGCACATAATTCGCATAAAAATACTCTGTTCTCTCTTTTCTTACAGATAAATAGTAGGGAAAAATGAATTAAATCAATTTCTGTTCGAAGTTACTTATGCGAATGTGGAGTATTTCTATAATTCCTCCCATTCATAGATGCAAGCGCTTAACAAGCAATGGTTTGTAGTCTGCACTAAAACATCCACAACGTATTAGCCGTGGAAAGTTAATTTAGCAAAACTTCAAAACGTCCCAATACTCACACCTTTATGCAAAGTTGATGGCACTACGACTGGGGAAGTAATGTGGGTAATAATGTTACGAGAAGGGCCTTAAGCCAATCTCTTTAGTCGAATTTACTCTCGAGCCTCCTTTTCGTCCCTGTGTATGGCTTCCGCGACGGATATGTTTTTTTTTCATCCTTCCAACTTTCATCCTTCAAGTAAGTCAAGTACTTACACCCATGAACGTTTCCTTCTCGACTTGATATGGTTTCCAGGTGTGAGATATTTCCACGGAACAGAACCGGGGATTTTCCAAAGAGGTTGAAGTTGAAATACCGAAACGCCCATGTATGATGTGAGGAGCTCTCTCAAATTAAAATTGTGAGCAGATTTAAACTATTGAAAAACAGTATGTAGGTGACTGGTATTAACCACCTCGACTTTTGTCCAGTGGTGCTGCAAAAAAAGAATATGACCTTGGAAGTTCTCCCGAATTATGTTAACGGACGGATAACAGTTGCTGACATAAATCTTATGCTTGCGCCAGGAATTAACCACTTCGACTTTTTACCAGTTTTGCAACCCTTATACAATGCTAAGACGGAGCAGAAACGAGCCAAGAACACGAATTGAATTTGATTCACTTCACCTGGCCTGGCTTGCGTTCCATCCAAGTTGAACGATTTGGATGGATGAGTACAAGCCGTCGTGCAGTTGTATGGTGGTGATAGAAGGCAGGAAGCCGTGGAGAAATACAAAAAGTCCACTGATTTTTTTCACTTCCTTTTTTTCCTTTTCTCGATACATACGAAATGAGCTGTGCGTGTGTGAGAGAGAGAGAGAGGAAAAGGCGCAAAGGCTAATTTGAGAGCATCCTTTCAAGACAAGAAGTACTTTCCGAACGACCACTTTCCCCAAATGCAGGAGGAGCAGGGCTAATTTGATTTCATCGGGAGTAAGTGAATGGACCCTTAAACCGAATTACGGATGAAGGGGGAAAGGAAAAGACGCCGAAAAAGGCGCTTTTGTAGCTTTCTGTGATTTTGTGAATAGATAATACAAAGGAGGTAAATGCTTAATATTGATGGAACAGAAGCTAAAGTCGATTGGGGGCAAAGTTTTTTGTCTGTAAATCCGTTTCACATGAGAAACATTTAGATGCATAGAGAATCGAATATTGGTTTGGGGCAGATTGAAACTCGCTATGAAATAATGCTAATCAGTTGTGTCTTTATTCCGTTGCAAAGGTTTTAAAGAAATAATCACGTGTTTCCAATTAACCGAAAAAATCTGTTTCCAAAGGTAATACAATTTAAGATATAAATGCGTCGACGACGTCTCAAAGCAGCAATTCTTTAATGATTGCCTTCATTTCATGTGAAGCCAATTTTTATGTACGAAACCCTGTGTGGCTTTAAGTATCTTTCAGTACACTGGGGCCATGTGAAACACAAAGTGGGTATGCGTATGCTAATTTAGCTCCGTATATAACATCGCGTTCAGTTCATTTTTTTCAAGAAAAGTTATAAAAATGCGAGATTTGAAAACCCTTCCAGGAAAACTTTTTTAAAATTAATTCAATGCAAGTCGCGTCTGTCCCACGTCGATCTTCAATCACATTTTTTTCCATTCGATTCGTCCATCAAAGTCACAAATCATCAGAAGTTTTTAAGAGAGAAAGATTCTTGGTCTTTAAAAAATATGGAAAATTGTGCTAACATTGTCCAAATCTTCGTGTCCACCTGTCAGCATCAAACTTCATCCCTCGAAAGTTATTTTTTTGCTTAACATGAATACAAAATTGTCGAACATATTGAGGAAAAGTACGTCGAAAAAAGAAAGTTTATTTTCGGCAGAGAGTTTTGCAATATGTATTTCTTTTTGAGAATTCTTTTTTACTTAATGGGATTTATTGGCTGAAGAAAAGAGTGGGGAAAAAAGGAATAATATATGGCTTTATACAGAAACATGGTGTGTGTTTTTATCTGTCGTTGCCACATTTCCGAGAAATATTGGTGGCGCTGACAGATAGGTCAGATGGAGCACGGTATCTTTGTCACCGGATTCTGAGAGGGGGAGTCACGGCATGGCATTTGGGGAGCTGAGAAAATGTCCGTAGGAAGTATTAAGTCGATGAATGTGGCGGGAGTCGGGAGTTTACTGAAAATGTTGATAAACGTGGCACTAAACTGAAGTTTAAATGTAGTTAGGGAAACAACTAAAATTAGCAGTCGGGTTCAATAAAGGATCGAAATGGAGTTCCTAAAGTTTTTGCAGTATTCAAACTGGGCCGAATTCCTTTCTGTAGGGGGCATTATGCACTCACACCAAAATTAAAATTTTGGCAATTTTTGAAGTTGTACAAATTTTCAACACATATCTGTCTTTGGCACGAATAGTAATAATTTGTCCTTTTGATTGAGTATTGAATCTGTTAACGGAAGTATATCCGACTAATTACACATATTCACAATAGGACGTATTTGCAAAAAATCAGTTCAATTTGTCATTCATAAATCAATTTTCTTTCAGATTTTCATCACCTCCAGCAACTCTGATACATATGCTTACAGCTGATTCAATATTATTATTTGTGTTTGTCTCAATAACATTATTTGAATGATTTTTAAAAGCCCATTGAAGTTCAAAATTGAGGAAACTTCGAGACAATTTTTATCAATTTTCCCTAAAAAATATTGTATCGAGTAGACCTACTTAGAAACGGACTATATACTATAATTATTATCAATGCCATAAAGATAATTTCAAATCCAACATTAAACAATTAAAAAACGAAAGTTTTCCCTAATATCGTATGAGCAGATTACAGACAAACAGACTCACCTCTGCAAACCATTGTCATAAAGACCCCTGTCGATTTTCCTTATGCGACTGACACTTTCATGTGCTCCTGCTCTCCTTTTGTTGTTCACCGTGTGAAACTCGACTAAAATTTATATATATTTTTTCTTCAGCATTTCTCCGTCCATTCCATTTCAGTATCGTCCCTGTCATCAGCATTTTGCTCCAAGAGACCACGTCTCGCCTATAAATACCGCAACAAGAGGCAACAGCATCACTTTTCCTAGCTCCAAGTGTGTGTGTCTGTGTGCCTTCTATACTACATGTATACATACATCCAAGGTTCCAAGTGAAAATAAAAAAGGGAGAAAGATGAAATTCAATATATTTCATTTAGAACGTCATCTTGCTCCCAGCAAAAAATTCTTATTGCGTTTTGTAGCATTACAACAGAAACTGAACAGAGAGAGAGAGAGATAGTGAAGAAAGACTACCACTTTCCTTCTTACTCTTCTGTAAAAAAATATCAAAAAATAGAGTGCGAGTTGAATGTTGAATGGAGAAACAGTTCTTGCCGAATAAGATATGTATGCATTCAGCAATTTCAAGTTAGATCAAGCACAGGAAACTGTCGCAATTGAATCAAATGGAGAGGGACAAATGGAATGAAAAGAGAGGAAAGAGTGTAAAAAAAAGAACTCTCTGCAATTTATTAGATTTCTGATTGAAATGGAATGAAATGAAGTCTTGACAATATAACTCTGTTCATTCATATGCCTGGATGCATATGTGTAAATAAAGAATCATCAAATCAAAAGCGGAGATGGAAATTGATAATTATGCAAACAGCACAAGTTGTTCGAAGAAGTAATGAAGATAAAGTAAAAAAAT
This sequence comes from Seira sanloemensis, assembly GCA_027743915.1. Classification (NCBI taxonomy): domain Eukaryota; kingdom Metazoa; phylum Arthropoda; class Collembola; order Entomobryomorpha; family Entomobryidae; genus Seira; species Seira sanloemensis. The sequence continues at coordinate 10,484 of JAHZMY010001031.1, forward strand.
CACGTTGACATTCAGCACACAAAGGAATATGCAGAATTCAGAATTTAGATCAAAGACTGACAAAACAAGAATTGCGAAATGTAGTTTTTGATGAAATATTAGTATCCAGACAAAGTGCTTGATTTTAAAAGGTAAGAATCAAATACCTTAACATGCCGATGAGAAATAGCACATCATTCGATGTTGCAAATTGCCCCAATAAGAAAAAGTACATTTCGGCTTATGGACAAATACTTAGCAACAAAGCAAAAGAACTTGAATCTTGTTGAAAGTTTTTGCAAATTTTAATAGGGATTAGTTACTTGGCAACAAGAGTATGCAGCTTATAGGTATTAGTATAAACTTTAGCTTATGTGATATATGGAGTCCATCAATTTTTTAATTCATCATAAAAACCATGGATTTATCACCAGGATGCCAGCATATTATTTTCAATAAAGCATGCTGCTGCTGTCTCGCCTCGTATTATTCATTTTACAGCCCTTGTACATGACAAAGTTTTGATTTCCCGTAAAATCTTGATTGCCTATTAAACCTCTTGTGATGGGGAATCGGGTCCCGTTAAACTCTCAATCTATCCCAAAAATTCTCCTCTCTTCGTATCTGAGACTAGCATGGGTATTTCCTTCTTGGTGAAAGTTAATAGTTTAGGTTTGGAGTTTAGAAGCAAGAGCGAAAATAAAAACAGTAATAAATGAGATGTTATTATTTTCCGGAGGGAAAAAATGAAATCTACAAAATTTCTCAGAGAGCTGGAGAGCAGCACTCACTTTCTCTTCTAGCTCTTATTATGGGGAAATGAAAGTGAAGGGGAATAGGAGAATGAAAAATGAAAAACATTTTAGCAAAGAAATAAAGAAAGAAAGGTTTCATGGGAACTTTGGAGATGAGAGCAGTACAGCCCTCCTTTCTGGGAGAGAGTTCAAGCAGCGCGTCATGTAATAAAATTGGGAGAAAAAAACGCCTAATTGCTGGACTTTGTTAATTT
>JAHZMY010001032.1:0-11456 GCA_027743915.1 Seira sanloemensis
GATTGTGAAAGTGAAAATATGATGTCAATCGCATTTTCATTCATTATTTTCAATGACATCCCAGCCCCCACTAAACAATCAATGTCATGAGAATATTATAGACAAAACGTGGTAAGTATCTGCTTGCATACCTCACTTCCTGAAAAAATGAATGCTTCAACTTTAGCAGGTACGTAAAATGTAAAATAGTTAATAAGATAATATGCATGTACATATGTGAACTCCCACACTGTATCATTACATGTAAATAAATTGGAATAAATTCCTTGTTATACCACGCACTTGCTTGGTACCTGAATTGAAGATTCTAGTCGGATTCAAACTTTACAAGAAAAGCCTCAATGTGTTCCGCTGTTTTCCAACAGGTACAACTTGTATCCAATTTAAGGCACCCTTGATAATATCTTGTGTGTCTGTAGGCGTCTTATTTGAAGATCAAAAGAGACAAAATCAAACTGCGTGGGAAAGGTTTGTTATAAAATAGTCGCCCTTAATTTGAGAATACGAAGGAGCTTCCTTAATATTGTCTGAAGAAAATATCGTGGGCGTTTGAAATGGCATTTAAAATGTAGTAGTACACTTTCCTAGCCGTTTTGCGTCAATGTTACATAAGAATCTCGACATAACTTTGTCTGAAAATGACCTTGGCACAAAAGCACAAGTTTTTTTCAAATTTGAAATCATAGTGCACATATAGTAACATGTACCATACTATTTGCAGAGAGCCTTTTGTATGCACTATGCAGTCGGCCAGGAAAAGGACTTTTAGTCAGCAAATAAATTAGAATTTCCAAACTACTTGCTTTTTTGGCTACTTATAGGTATTCCCTTCTACAATATGCTATGCTTTATGGTTCGGGATCTATTCTTTGTTGAATATTGATGTCGAAACCACAAAGTTTATTTTATATCCTTTCACCACCACTACTTTATTTACATTTTAGTGAAAGCATTTGGTTGTATTGAGAAGGGTCAGCAACTGTGTGTAAAGATGCAACTTGCAACTCATTTATTTGACATGTAAAGCAAGTTAAATAATCCTGAATCAGCAAAAGCAAGAGCAAATAAGAACTTTTGGGGATTAAACATAAAACCACAAGACTACAGACGGCGTAGGAGCTGGTTGTCAGGGAACAAAAATAGCACCTTTTCCCTATGTAAATGTAAATTGAACTCTTTGAGCTAAAGTTGTTCTCGTAATTGTGCAGCACTCAATCAAAAAATGCAATCTTAAGTAATTTATAACCAGCAATTAATTAACTTTTAATGTATATTAGGTAAGGAAATACTGATACCTATTTTATAGCGAGCCCAAACACGACTTAAATTCATTATTGGTAAAGCTAGTTTGAATTGCGCTTACTTAATAAAAAATTACATAATTTGAAAAGTGCGACTTTTACTTTCCCTTGGAAAAGGTAGGGAATCTCTGGATGGCACACTCTAAACATGTATGGTGCAATATACCTACGTTTATTTGATACGCTGAATTGTCTAGCCCCTTTCCAAGCTTGATATGTACATATGGTAAGTATATATTTATAATTAAAGCAAAGTGTAGGAATGCTTAAGTTTGAGCACAAAGTGCTGCAGACTGAAACATGCGTTGGGTAGGTATCCCAATGCATCCTTTCAAACGTCTAGATGAATGCATTCTAGCACCTCTTGCTCCTCTTGTTTCTCCACCAGTTCCATTCTCAATCATTCCCATATCAGTTCTTGTCTTACAACTTTCCCTTTTCTTGTCCATTGAAAAAGTGCCGGAGTATTTTAGACGAGAAGAAAAAGCTCATGGAAGAAGACTATTTTCTGCTACCGTGAACAAAACAAGATCAAGAAATGTGAAAATCCTATTAAGACGGAGAAAACATATTGTTTGCTTTGCCCATTTTTTGCTCTCTTCTTTTCATTCTTCTTTTTCTCGAGCATACAACACGTCTGCAGAGAAATCTCAAGAATGTCTGCATTCTTCCGCTATTTTTCTCTTCGTGAGCTCGTTCACGGACGATGGAGAGTAGGATGTGTCTTCCTGTCTCACAAGCCACTTGTGTGTTTAACTGTATAAATTGTTCTGCTCCTTTCCCACTCTCCTTCTGGCTATTTTTCTCCAGGCTGTGTTCCATTCCATGAGCTCGTGCGTATATCTATATATGAGGGGATCTTCCATCGAGAGAAACTTTCCTCACTCCTCTGCTTAACAATAATACAGCAACGTTAAGTAGACAGGAGAGGAAGACCACGAAGCAAAAAAATACTTGCCCTTCCGGCTCCTGCTCTCATTCTTTTCTACGGATCTTACATAACGCGATACAAATTTTTCCTTCATAATTTCTCCAAGTGCTTTCACGAACCACGTTTAGCCTCCCATTCAAGTCCATATGAGACAGTGTTAAACATGTATGTGTACAGTTGTAATTAGAAAGTAACAGGCAGTGGAACATGAAGTGTCAGTGAGGTCACTCACCACACAACAGTTACAAGTCCGCCAACTTTTTCCTACCATTTCACAGGCTTCCTTTATGTATATCTCCCGCTTTATACATCTGTCGTTTACACACGCAACGTCTAGTGTGAACCTCATCGGCCCCTTGGACAATACTACCGAGTGCAGTAAAGCCTAAATGAATGCGTAGAGGAGTTTTTGCTCAGTTCGTAATGAAATATCAACAACTGCAGCATATAAAATACGATAAAAAGACAATTGCACGCTAGCTGAACATGCCATACCTCTGAATTACCCTAAAGATGGATTTTTTCTTGTAGGGAAAAAAGACTTTCCTCCTTTCTTCAAGAAGCCAAAAGAATGGTAACTGCGGGTGATGATGATGAGTTGATGCCACGACCAGTCATTTTATTAGCCCCTAACCATATTGCCCCTGAGACATTTATTGGAAAGAAGGGTGGCGTAATATTTATTATCAACAAGGGAAAAATTTCTCCTAAAGATACAGTCGGGCTTCTCAAGAAAATATTATTTTTTCCCCGTTTCGAGTATGTTGCATGCATGCAATGTGAAGAAAATCGAAATGAAATGTTCGTTAAATTTTTTGGTTTGCGTAGCAAGTTCAATTTGTTCTTACAAGAACTGAAGAATATATATATTATTACAACAGATGCATGCACTTTCCCCTTCGTTTCTCGACTCGCCGAAAGTTGAAAGGACTTTATGAAAAAATAGAAACGGTGCATTTCTAGGCATCAGTGCAGCATAACTTGAGTGTGTGTGTGTGCCAATCTTTTGAACTATGAACTGCTATCAAAGTTGCTTGTTTGCTGCACTTTCTTCTATGGCGTAATATAATTTTTCTTTTTGTAAAATTGTTTTTTTTTCTTTCCTAGTACTTTCTCCGATATTGTTTTCTTAGTTTTGGAACCAACAAAACCGTCAAAATAGACAAACATTTTATGAGACCAATGCAGCTTGCCGAATACAGAAACTAATATCTTTCACAAAATGCTATAATAACCGTAATGATTTTCCGCCTAAATGGCCGCAAATTATGTTTGAGATACTGGGGGTATACGCGCTTGGTTTGAGCGGAAACACAATCAAAATGATCTTGGATCGAAATGGAATCTTTATGAAATTGTGATGTAATTGGCAAAAAAATACAGGAAACACTAGAATACCTAAATAAACTACAATGTGAACGTCAACTTGAAGTGATGCAGCTCCGAAATAAACCGTCAGTTACAATATTGGAATCCAAGCGACTTTCATCATGACTACATAAACATGTCGTTACATTATAAATATAGAAATTAAATCGGCAACCGTCATCCAATGGCTTTATTTATGACCTGACTGACAATACGTGCGTGGGACATAGTTTGATTTGACAAACTATTTCAAGTCGAATGGTGTGTCGCTTGAGCCCCACTTGACTTGAATTCACTACCAGTAATGATCAAACAGATTTTAAAATAAAGGTGCAAAAGAGTGCATCTCCTACACACATTTACGTCTTTTGCTTTGACATCATAGGCATCCTTGCAACATAAAGTGCTGGCACCTTCCAACAACACCAGCTCCTTTGATAAACAACTTCAAAACACCTTATCAGATATATAGAAGACGCTGACTTTCTTATTCAATTCCGTCCTCCCTTTCTATTTCTCCAGGATGTCACATAATGAATCTAACAACACCGCTGCTATGTTTCGTCGTAATCTACAGTCATTTTAGTGGCGCATTGAGACACTCCACTTTTCTCTTTTTACAGCACGTGCTTTCTTCTCGGAACTCGAAACGAAATTGAAAGAGGACAGAAAGAAAAACAGTTTTCTTTTTTCCTTTTCCACTTCTTAAAGAAGCCCATCGAAATTGCTTTAATCTGCACCTTCTAAATACAAAAATGTGGGAAATGATGGAGACCTTTTCTCCAGATGGTGTTTTGTTTAGATCTCCAGTGGAAAGCTATTATTGTACGAAAGACTAGAGACAGAAAGAGAGAGCAGATGAAAACAAGCACTTATTTATATTGAGGCAAAATAAGGGATAAAGAAGTTTATAAAGCTTATTGGATTTTTTCAACTCTTTTTTTCCGAGGAAAGGAAAACTATATATTCCTTTGACAGAAACATAGACCAGCCATTAATGCAACTTTTTATGGGGCTAAAAATTAATGTTTGTATATTTCTCTTTTTGCTTACAAGAAAATGAAAAAATGTATATCACAATGTTATTCAAAATCTCCTCGTGATAAATTTACGTCTTGTGGCATAGCCCGAGAAAAATACATAAAATAAAAGTAGTCGCAGTGAGTGCTCCCATGTTATTTTTATTCCTGACAAGTGAGCCACACTCAAGCTGCACTGGCATCACCAGAGAAAAGTACTTAGATAATGAAAAACGGCACGCATAAACGGATCACGATATCATTTTTGGTTCCTTTCTCTCTCTCTCTGTCGACATTTCTTGTTTCTGCCGTGTCGCTCCAACTGCTACAGTGTAGCCATTGTTGCCGCCACAAAACGAGATAACTCTCTGCGGTTAATGCCACATGTATTAAGCTTTAAGCTTGAAAAGTCGATATCATGGTCGTTTTGTTTCTTGATATATTGAAGCGTGAGCATCGTTTTCCAGTGGGTTTTCTCTAAGTTAATAAAAATAACGGAATGAATGACTCACTCTTTATTACTCACTGGATCCCGTATAAATAAGGAGAGAAAATAGCTCTTGCCCTTTCCTCCCGTTTTTCCTCTTTGTGCATCCACTTGAATTTATGTTGCACTAATCACTCTTTATTACTCACTGGATCCTGTATAAATAAGGAGAGAAAATAGCTCTTGCCCTTTCCTCCCGTTTTTCCTCTTTGTGCATCCACTTGAATTTATGTTGCACTACACGATATAGACGGAATGTGTACATATTTTTTCCCATTTACTCAGCTTATACATACATGTTCGTAGAGTACATCTGTAACAAGATAGCTGAAGTATAGAGGAAATCATAGAAAAACTGTGTCTATGTATATGTACTGAATGACATTTTATCTATAAAGGTCTCTAGAGCCTTGACGACTTGCCCGTTAGCAGCATTTTCCATTTTAATATGCGAAAAGAGATCCCGCGTATGTACAACTGCGTGTGCCACTTGACTATACGGATGTGGGAAACTTGCTGCTTTGTTAAACTAGTCTATTCAGAAAAGGTGAACATTTTTCATTCTCCGTATCAAATTAACTGNGTATGTACAACTGCGTGTGCCACTTGACTATACGGATGTGGGAAACTTGCTGCTTTGTTAAACTAGTCTATTCAGAAAAGGTGAACATTTTTCATTCTCCGTATCAAATTAACTGCACAATATTATGGGATCATTCCAGAGCAAGAAAGGAGAATTCAGCGTCAAAACTGTAACAACTTTGTGTGTGCTTATGGTAATCGCAGATATCGCTTTAAATCATCCGTGTATCCTTGACTAGAGAAGTCTTGCCGCCAAAGTAATAAATAGGAAAAATATTCTACTGCCAACCTACTTTGTTGCCATGTGTATGTGGTGTAATAGATTTTTTGCAGGGTACAATCTAAACTGGTGAAAGGAAGCATGCCGTCGACGTCATCAAATTTTACGGCCCCGCAATCTCCAGCTACTCTCATGAAGTACATGGATTGAGAACCAAGGAGCAACAGTATGCATGTATATGCAGAGGGCAATAACAATTCCGTCAAAAGGGAAAAGTTTTACTTGTTCTTGAAACAAGCTAATTTCACTTGCTACACATACATACGTCACATTGGAATGGAGAGTTCCGTATGGTTGGGATGAAAACGATATATAAATAATATCATGTAAATAACTGAGTTTCTAAAGTTGTTTTGCATACACATACGTCACATTGGAATGGAGAGTTCCGTATGGTTGGGATGAAAACGATATATAAATAATATCATGTAAATAACTGAGTTTCTAAAGTTGTTTTGCATATTTGTCTCAAGTCATAACCACAAAAAATGGTTGTTGTGATGCTTGACTCGTTTGATTTCTCGGAGCAAAACTTAGAACCGAAATGTGGTTGCATTTTCTTAAGTTTTGAATGTAGCCCTGAGATATTTATGTAGAGCAATGCCCACTGACCTGAATTCATTTCATGGATGAGAATCTACAATCTTTCACCATGTGGTATCGTTTAGTGTCCAGCGGCATTCTGATCTGGCTTTCCCCGGGGTTCACCATTACATGCCCTATTAGAGCGAGAAAGTGCAACGAGGATGAAGGACACAGAAACTGACAGATGGCAAGTTCTCTTCATTTAGTGATACTACTACACCAACTAAACTAAAATGTGCTGGTTCTCTCATGCCCTATTTTCGCCCCCTTAAAATTCGTGGAATTTTGAATCTTTTGAAGTTTTTATAACTTTGCAAATGTTGAAGAAACCCTGTTTACTTTATCTAGCTCTCGCAAGTTTGCCCGACTGAAACCCTGATGAATTTGTGATGAGAAATTCAAAGGGCAGAATCTAACAGCAGGCGCCACTTTGTTCATACTTGCTAAACCACCCAAAAATTTAATCTTTGAAAGACTGAGACGATGTAACAAACTTTCGTAACCTTGGTGCTTTCTTAAAGCCTTGATTTTTATTATGTGTCTACCTCGGTATCATCACAAGGCATTATGTACACAATTCTTTCTGAATTATTAGTAAATACGTTTGAAGATAGACGCCCAAAAACCAACATCATGTTCCATATTAAAGAGTGCAAAAACGTAAGTTAACGCATAGTTTAAATTGGTAAAATGGTAACTATGCTAACCCAGATTTGATAGTTTTGGATTAAAAAGTGACCCCGTGGCAACTCAACTACTGAATTATTGCTCAATGTATTTTAAATGTCATGGTTAAACTGATATCATAGAGCCTACTTGTAAAAAAAGTCCGGATTTATGCAAGGCAATGGTATGCTTAGCAATTCAAGAAAATAGTTTATAGCAAAGAAGGAACGAAAAGTCAAAAACAAAAAATAGCACTGAAAAGCTCCTGTTAAATAAAATGATAAACAGGGAGATTTGTCCGTGAGCTTGAACAACTCCAAAGCACGCGTTCCACAACAGCATTGGTTACATACTTCAGAATATGTTCATCCAGATAATTTCGATTAATTATTATTACGTGCTCTATAAGCGAAATGGCTAATTGAAGATTTTATCGAGTATGAAAACCCCTTTCACGATAAACATGCTCTTTGATAAGCAAATGAATCGTTATAGAACAAAAGCTGCTCCGTCAGCAATATTTTATTATAGAGAAAATAGAATTATACCTTTCTCCATCTAGAAATAAATTTCTGTACAGACGCATATTTTTTTTTCCTACTGAGAGAGAACAACTTATAATGCATCACACGCTCTACCTTTTGGAAGCACACTTTACTTATTACTTATGCTCTTTTTGTAAAGTAATTTAGGCACCAAAAGGATTCCATCCAACTAACTTTGCCATTAGCAGTACTATTATGCTAATTTAATTACAAGCCTGAAAAGAGAAGGAGAACTTTTTTTATATTGCTCCGACCTAAACTTACCCTAACTTTCATCAGTCAAGTAACCCTTCTTGTCGACGTCAGTGTACCACCTTTTCTGGCTGAGGAGGAATATATATAGCGCGTTTTGAGCATCTGATTAGTATTGCGATAAAATGCCTGGTATAAATAGAACAAAGGTACACTTGTGTAATGCTAATGCATGCCACTACTTCTTCCCTATCTTAATGATGACAATGATGAAAATGACAAATGACTCATTCTCCCAGGAAAAGTCAGGGAAAGCTGAGCATACATTCATTATAACAGTGGAATAATACAGGATTTTCCGCGAAGGGGGATTTCCTCCGTATATAATACCGTATGAAGCGTAGTTCCATGAAATAAAAAATGATTTTTCTGAACATGCTTCTCGTGTCTTAAAATACACTAGAGTGTGCCCAAGCGGTGCAGGCTTAAGAAGGGTTGGTTGACATTGCGTAAATTTCTTGATTAAAAGAATAATTTGTACAATTAGGTACGAGCCATTAGCCACATTCTTTTTTCTTAATGTTAGCAGACGATTTCAATTAGTCCTTAATAGGGCCCATTATTCCCTCGGAAAAAGATTCCGGTTTCAGATTGCGATGGAATGGACAACAAATTGGAAGAAAACAAAGTAGTAGCTAGGTATACAAGGTTTCATGGAAGCATGAAGGCGAGTGTAGGAAAATCTTGTAAGCTTTCTCACAAGAAACCTCGTAGCTCAGAGAGCAGCGCTAGTAAAAATGCTCAAGCTACTACATGATTTCTCATCTTTGCTCTTACTGCTTCCCTAGGCTCTTTCATCTCCCGTGTCAGCTAATCATCAAGCCATCTTTCCCCTTAATTGATCATTTTCCGCCACTTTCAGAATTTTTTAGCATCAGAGGAAAATGATGGAATTGCCTGTCATCTCATAGTTTATTTTCTTGAAACACCTATTCAAAATAAATACATATGTGCGTTAAATATGTTGGAATGATGTTATTAAATTTTGCTAAACTTTTTTATATCGACAAACTTTTAATGAGGACTTAATGTTTTAAACCGTCCTTGTTTTTAGAGTGCTTATCTTATCGTGGGAGTGAAAGTCATTTCTAATGTACATAAGTCGACAATGGTACGTTCAAAGACACAAGAGAGAATTATAGGGATATTTTACTAAATGACGTTTTACGATATTTATTGACCTGACCCTATATACACTTTTCAAGAAAACCGATGAATAACTACTTCAGCTAATGTAAAAATAAGGAACAGTTTTTGCACACCTCTGCAAATCTAGTGTAGTGCGGTGAAATTTCTTTGGTCAAAGAAAGAACATGAGTTGCTTTGCCCCTTTACTCCTCCAAAGAAAGCTTAAAAATGAGGTTAATGCATGGTAATGATCTACAGCGAGGAGCTTTCACGCGCCTAATGAATAGGGTGAAAGTCACCAAAAAAGCTTAAAAATGAGGTTAATGCATGGTAATGATCTACAGCGAGGAGCTTTCACGCGCCTAATGAATAGGGTGAAAGTCTTAAATTATAAAATATGTGCATCTTATTACTTATGAAAGGTGGGCTCTGGTAATATGATGATACGCTAAGCCGCACAAATTGTGTGAATATCCATACCTCTCTCTCTATCGCAGCTCATATCGAAGGAATTTTTGTTCATTAAGCCCGGGCTTTGTACTTGCGTCTACTTTCACTTCGTACTTAGCTTGTAAGAAGACAATAAAACGTAAAAACTGGGAAAAGGTTCACCTACTAGGTTCTAACGAGATGCCAGGAATTGCATAATTTTCTTCTCCATTAAATGCCCTACAGCTGCAAGCCATTTATAGTGCCTAAGGACGACTGTCTTGAGTTTCGACTCATCATTCTAGGTAACCTACTTACCTACAGAGTCAAGCACTGACAAGAAAATCCTCTTGTTCATCATTATTTCAGTGATGTGCACGTCCCTTCTATTCAACTCGGTTTTTATACATATGTAGGTTGTTCCTTTCTGTCTGCTAGGCCTGCTTTATGCACGTGCTGCCTAGTGCTACTTAACTGACGGCGGGAACGTTCATTCACAGATTAGGTACAGTTTCTTGAAAATGCAGTAAAATATTAGGCAAATTTTTCTTTATCACAAGGTGCATTAAAGTTATTGCTGGGAAGTTATGAGCTTATTTTTTTGCCTTTCATGCAAATAAGCTACCGCAACTTTCTGTGTCATGCGGTTGGAAGCAGCAATCCTTCCTGAAAATTTTTCTTTATCACAAGGTGCATTAAAGTTATTGCTGGGAAGTTATGAGCTTATTTTTTTGCCTTTCATGCAAATAAGCTACCGCAACTTTCTGTGTCATGCGGTTGGGAGCAGCAATCCTTCCTGATGCATAAACTTTTTAGTTTTCACAAAGCCTACTGCACTACGCCTAAATAACGATAGCCTCTATATTAACTATAAACCGTTTTTATAATGGCAGATAGGTCAGACCAAATATTATATTGTCGCCTAGCCAAGAAGAAACTTTTTTTTCAAAAGTCTGCCCTCACATTTTCAGAGTAACTTAACTAAAGCTACTTTGAGCTAGGAAGAAAGTAGCATTCAAGTAAACTCGAAAAAAAGTATTTGCAACTGTTCCATAGGCATTATCAGCACCATCATCCTCATCTGCCTTCTGAACTGAAGTGAATCATTGCAAAAAAGAAAAATAGATGGTCATGACTAGAAAACTTTCTTTTTGTAAACCACAGTACAAAGACTTTTCCCGTCAAAATTTAAAGGATTTTGAAAACATATCCCAAACTCCAATCCGGCGGAATGCGAGAACCGAGTTGGCCTTCTTCTTAGCCGACTTATTTCTTGAACTTATGAGTGTAATCAAAATAAATGTCAAGGTTTACCGAAAAAAAGTTGAAACTTTTCGAACTACAAAAGTACGAATTGATAAATTATTTACAATTTTATCCTTTTTGCATTAAGTATATGTGGGATGCTATTATATTTACTACTGGACGGAAAGAAAGCCTACTATAAGCCAAGGAAGTTTTAGTATTTTCCTGGAAGATGAGAATAAAATATCCTTGAAAAGATTGATTTCAGTGGGGCTACAACATGTAGAACAAGTGCAGCTGTTGTTCCCCTATTATTACTATTATACACCTGAACGGAGCTTTTCTTTTGTGCTTCCCCCTTTTTCAACCATCTAAGAAACAATGTAAAATACTTGTGTGAAAAGATGTCGAAATGGAGCTGTTTTTTTTCTTTACGTGCTTTTGCCATACCTCAGATTCCTATTTTGGTGGAAAATGCTGTATGGGAAATAATCAAGCGAAGACAAACTTTTTGGTAGCACCATCACCCCATTTTTCCAAGCAGTTTAGAATTCCCCTATAATGGATTCTTGTAATGCCCGTGTACTTCATCGTCGTGTAATACAGAATCATTCTGCCTCCATCACCTTTTCTCAAAA
>JAHZMY010001033.1:0-13004 GCA_027743915.1 Seira sanloemensis
CAAAATCAGAGAGCATGTTGCTTTTCGAGGATTTTGCAAGCATGTGTGCATAATAATAGCTTTTCGCAGAATTGGAATATTATCCGGTTTATTCAAACCGTTCCATCGAAAACTTAGTTGACATGCATAAGCTTGATCTCGCTTTCCCGATAAAGCCATTTTGAGAATGATAAAATCTGCTTGCGCTAGCAATTTCAAAAGGTTTAAATCATACGAAACCTGCATCAAGATATGAAAACTATTTATCTACATACCTATTTGCATATTTCCCAAATACACGCATAGATATATGCATAAGTATGTACTAGTATCGTTTGCACAAATGTATATGTATTGTGTTTCAAAATTCAAAGAACTCCTTGAGCTTTTAGTTGATATTCGATGCTGCTACTTTGAGTGAACTACATATGTGATATGTGAAAGTTCGAGACTTCCATCTTCCCGTCAGGAAATAATTAATTTTCCGTGAGAATAAAACCACCATTCCCTCCAATAGAAAGTGGGAAATTAAATGAAAGGGATGAATTTTAACCGAAAGCAACAAAATCGACTATCATGGTTTCCGTTTGCTTTTCTATTCATATTTCCTGGAAATACATTCATTCTAGAGGTACATTGTTATCACCAATGCTGGTTGATGTGAAGCACGTAATTAAATCAAGGTTTTATGCGTACTCGTGGCATCATGCTATAATCTTTTTTTTTGCGAATCATTCATTCTTAAGCTTCCGTTCGTCGTAATTCATTTAGCGTCATATTGTTTAGGGAAAGATGTAATTAAAGCTGGCGGGGCGGTTCAAATTCCTGTGAACTTTCCAGGAATGAAGAGTAGACGTAAATCATAATATTTGCATACCAGTTCCCACTTACTTTCAAGTATCCACGTGAGACGTTTTTTTTTTTGGATAATTCATATTAATTTAATCAAGACTCAAGACTAAATTATGTTTCTCAGCAGGTTTCTTGTTGGTTCGTTTCGCGTTCGGATTGACGCAAATTAAAATTAATCTAGGTTATACCTGGATGCCCCATGGATGCTGCTTTAAGAACTTTTACCTTGTTGAAAAGATGAATCATGCAAATTAAATTTAGACTTGGCGTTTAATTTCTCATTTTTTGATGTACATATGTACACCTGTGAGAAAACTTGGATTTCACACAGGTGCTAATGTGAATACTGTTAACTCAAGTTACTTAATTTTGCAAATTAAATATAAAACCATTTTTCCCGTTCTAATGAAAAGTTTTTTTTTCATTCATGAAAATGCTGAATGAAAAAATTTGTGGGCATTCCTGCTTTCATTTATTTAGGTTTATTTTTAGATTTTACGAGAATGAACAATTTTTACGAGAATACGCCTGAAGTAGTCTATTTTTGTTAAAGGCTCAGATCTAAATAATATCGCATTACAGTCTTTATAGATCTTATTACAATATTTAATTTTGTTTTCGATTCAAATTCAACCATTAGATTTCCATTAATCACATATGTGATTGAAAATCGACTACAATGTTGAAACTTTCATCTCAGGTCGATTCAGCAAGCATCAAACCTGACATTAGCATGAGTTATCAATCCTAAAGACTGCCAATTTACTACACATTTCTCTGAAAGTTTTTGGTTTCTAGATTTTGAAAGGTTGGTGTTACCTTAAACACAGTTTTTCTAAGCTATAAAAATATAACGAATTCCACACATTTCGCTTTCTAGATAAATAGAAAAAATCAGGAGTAAACCTATTCCTCCTGTGGGTCCTACGCGATATGCTATCTTCATTATCCCGTTTACAATTTCCTTTTCCTCAATTCTATTATTAACCCACCAAACATCCATTATCCCTTTTTTCATTTACTGGCTCCGCTTCCATTCCTTTTTTCTCGGATAAAGATTCACATTTTGTCTGTCACTGGACCCCCACTAACATCGTCCTAACTGTAATAAAAGCATACAAGCGAACAAAGGATTATGGTTCCGAGGCATTATCAAAAGACACTCATTTCTTGGTTGAGTGAACAGACTTTATGATTACGAGCAGGGACCATGCATTACTATTTTCGGTTTGTATTAAGGGGAAAAACTCTGACAGGCTTCCTCATCCTTTGAAAATAGCTTGACCCGTCATGATCATGCTTCTATTTTTATACACATGCTTTACGCCTTGCTTACATCCAACCAACCACTCATTTCTCCAATATCTTTGGTGCGTATTCGTATCACTTACTCACTCACTTTCTCTGAAAAATCTGCTACAAAGGCAACATTGTGTACGCAGCTGAATTGTGCCCGCAGACTTTCTGTCCGTGTTTGAAATATGTTTAACCTTATCTTGTAGGTCACCGATTACTAGTCGGAGATTAGCACCAATTTTTGTCAAACCCACGGTAGATGTCTTCAGACGAAAATTACATTCTTAAATTAACTCTGAATTTGTTTCGGTCAGCAGCGTAAGTAATAATGATGTTGGTAGGAACCCAGTGCTTAATCCAAAAAAAAACGAGAAAAAGGTTAAAATCCGAGATTACATTTTCCTTTGTACCGCGACCATATGTATCTACCACCAACCGTCTCTTTTTCCTCCACAGTCCATTTCCTTTCGGCCGAGGTAAGCCCATCTCTTCCCCTTAAATTGGACCTACAACTTGATCAACTCGTACTCAATTTTCTTCTCATTGCATTCTTCTCAGGTTTTAAATTAGTTTTTCAGTTAAAATAGAGCCAGTGTGAGTTGGGTATTGAACTTTCCTCCGGACATAAAATGGTCATGAATCTCCCTCCTCCTTAAAATCAAATTCATTCATTCTTATTTCTTTTGTACTGTCGTTCATTCCAAGAATTTCATTATTTCATCTCGGAGAAAGTATAAATTTACTTTCACAACTCATAAAATTTTAACGAGCCTCATGTAAGTATACAGTATGTACAAAGCCAAAGAAGATTCTAATAGTTACGTGTAGCATTGTCGATTCTCAATTCCAGGAAGAACATCTTTGTTAACACTGAACATGTACCTTTGGCCAACCTCTTCTGCGTAGAGGGGTGTGGGTGATGGAAAGGAAAAGTAAATAGTAAACATATCTTTTAGAAAGAGAGAGAAAGAGGTGACAGGTCGGAAATTCACAATGTCAGTTTCCAATCGCGCACATGTTATACATATATGTCTGTGCACCACATGCTGCGGGTAGTAACATATTTCATAAGGTGAAAGCACATATATTGATTTAATGGCTGGGAAAACGAGCTCCCCGCTTTTCTTGGTAAAAATCTTCATCAGATATTTAGTAGACCGGCTTTGACAATTTATTTAAGATTTTCTCTTATAAAGAAAGCTGATTTTTATGGTGCGATCAAGCATCGCTGATGACTTTCCCTAAGGGAGAGGGGGGAATTTGAGTGCTTTAATCTGCACTAATGACTGCCTCCCCAGCATACGCCTCCAGAACGGCGGGGGTGTGCTTGGGGGAACACGGAAACGCTTAAAGTAAAATTAAAAAGCCCAACGAATTTTTTAAATGCTTCGGTGGGACAATAGCCTCATGCAAGACTTTGTTTAATTAAAGCTTCCACTTTTAATCCCACGCAAAACCGAATCTTTAAACGAACACTGAACACGGTTGGTTGCAGATAGGACACGTGAACTGTTTTACGTAAGCTCTCTTAAATGAGTTTTCTCATTCAAAATACTTGGGAAAAATTGAGTGGGCTTTTGAATTTCGGTGAGAATATGAAATTGTCATTTGCAATGTGAACAATTCACGTGGAAAACAAACGTTCATGGCTTTTTCTGCTCTTGCAAAATACTTCAAATGCACCTTCGTTCCTGTTACAATTGAGGGTTTCGGTAACTACCATAAATTGCGATACATACGTTCATTCCACATGCCATTTCCAGCTTTCATTTTTATTCGTTTTTCCAGGTCCGATGTAAAAATGCTTACAGTGTCAAGCTATTCTCCGCAGGGAGCACTATTGTGTTCATCCTCATTCCCTTTTAGTACTTTTTCTTCTTGTTACAAAATGTGCAAGGGATCTGTGAGAAAGTACTAGATTATGCCATACTACTACCCCTTGAAGCACATATCCTTATCATTATCATCTGCAGCATTTGTCTCTAGAGAACCCGAGCAAGAAATGAACAAGGAGATGAGAGAAGTAAAAGGACATAACGTCAACTAACTACGGTTACAGTTGGAGCTGCATTTTGTCTACGTCAGAAGTCAGAGAAGAGGATGGAAAGGATGATTAGAATGGGGAAAGGGGAAATCCATTCAGAAACCGGAACAGTTCCCACAGAACATGATTCCATTGAATAAACAATGCCACGTGTGTGTTCATATATGTATTATACACTGGAGCTGCGGATGAATAAATATGAGGAATAAGTTATGAACGGTTGGGGCATGTTATGAATGAGCTTGAATGTATTGCATTAGCTTATCTTTATAACCGGTTTGAGGTTCCCCATTTCGAAAAAGTAGGTTGGCCCTTAATATTCTGACTTGAAATGCAGCAAGTAAATATATACATGCTTACCTTGCATCGACTTTTGCTTGGACTTTAACTGTCGTTTGCTCAAAAGTCAGAGGCATCCCGTTACTGTGCAGTTTACCATTACCGTTAGCGAACAAGTGAATATTTTTCTCGTAATAATATAATGACTCCCACAATACTTAGGAAGACAAACCGCCAAGAATCTGTTGTGTAGGTTAGCCCAACATTCATCCCAAGAATTCTCCCACCAAGAAAATTCTACGAAAATCAACTTGTCACGAAACAATTTCCTTAAAATTCCACAAGAGCACAGTTGTTCGCGGTAAAAAATTCTTCGGTTTTGATAAGTGCCCAGAGGTATAACGATAATAATAATTTTAAACTTGTTTAAAGGCCAAAATTTGTTTTCCTTACATTAGGGGTAAAAATGGGGGTGTGGGGAAATTCAACCAAAGAAACCTAGCTAATATGGTAATATGGAATAGACTTGTGGGGAAATTTCATGGGCGCATTATATCGTACGCTATCATCAATAATGCCTTTTATTACGCATGCATTGCTCTCCTGTCTCATATCTTCGTTTTATGCGTGAATAGAATGCCCTGTGCATTTTCCAATTTCGTGCAGTGAGCCTCCCCAGTCTACCTGGTTTTTCTCCGCATGGGGTATAATGTTTTTTTCTGCGGGGGAAGCCACGAAACCGCATTCTTTATGGGATGCATGCTGAATATTAAAGAAGATAAGAGGGAAACACATTACTTCACCCATTTCCTCTCAGTCAGTGCTACCTATTTTTGAAATAGCTCGCTAAAATGTGTTTCATATATGCTTTCTCTCCGCCATTACACGATTTGGAATGAGAAGCCAACAAAGGAATTGTTAGACTCTAATGGAATCTCTTGGGAAGAAAGTGCTGGAATTGTTGTGTGTTAAGGCAACCTCACGACGGAGAAAGTTCGGGGCGACTTGGTCTTCCACTCAACTCAACTCGTTCAATTATGAATGATATGCGGACACCAGAAAATTATATAACCTTCCATTTTTCTATTTTCAACCACTTTATTACATTTTAGGAAGGTATCATGGCATTGCGAAATAAAAATTCTTGGTGAATAGCGGTGTCATCCATTAACTTTCACTCTATTATCTTGTAGTAAGATATTGGGCTAAACAGGAGAAAATTGAGCTGTCTTGGATTTGACTCGTACTCAAACTTGTTAGAAAGTTGTAGTTTTCACAAAATAATTTAGAGGCTTTGCGTGGTTCAAAAAACTGCTGGTTTTTATTTTATCTTGCCTACAGTCATCATCACTTTACATCAAATGAATTTTTAAAGGAGTCTCGCATGATTTATTGCTTTCTGCTTGGTCATGTCTCTGGATTATATCATCTGAAAATATGAACGTATTTATACGGAAGACGTGGTTCTGACGAAAAATGTACTTGAGAGTATTTCATTATATTACACAGAGTGAGTGAATTTTTGCAAGTGCTTTCATGTTACGACTTTCACTATAAGACTATGAGAATAAAATGTGAAGAACTTTTTATTGTGTCATTTTCCAGGGAAATGAGCTTCAAACGATGAGCCAAGTGCTTGGAAAAGCTTAGTTGTGTTGGTGCATGCAAAAATTGCATTCCCACATTACTTTTTTGAAACAATTTTTGTTTGAAGTCGGAACACATCTGAGGTTAGGGTTATCATGGTTCGTTGGCATCATCTTACATAGGTATGAAAGTGAAAGTCATGCTTGTTGAGATTCCAAGTTCCATGAACTTTTTCTTTGAGCATGCATGTAAAATCTGGAAATGCAGCGGTGCATTGATGCCGAACCTGATTTTCATCCTGCAGAATAAAAGAACTTGTTAAAAAAAAGTTTCGCCAGCGGAAGCAACAATGAAGGTGCTGATTGTGGTCTTGTTATTTTTGGAATCTTTCCAAATTGCAAAGAAAGGATTTAATGTTTTATTTTTATTGAATTTAAGTACCATGTATAAGTATGAGTATGAGATTCGTTTGTAAAGTAGTGAGTAAAGTGCATTGGGGAAACTTGATTGTAAATGAGAGGCGTTCTTTGTTTGTTTGCAGATATTTGACTGCACTCGCAGTCTCTGATCTCCTATTCCTTCTCTTCTCCTTTTCCATGTCGTGGAGAGCACTACCCGAGTGTAAACACGATTTGGTTCTACTGGTGGTACACGCCATTCGGTCTCTGGATTACAGATGCTTCAAGTAAGTCTCTAAATGATTAAATTATGGTAGAACTTTTCTATAACAGTACTCCATAACAGAATAATCTTCATCCAGCCAAAAGATATTTTCATTCTAATGTGTATGCCTTATAATCCCTGTAAGAATATCATCTTTATAAGAGTCATTAACGTTTACCCGTGGGGTGCTCTTATAGCAAAGTTTTGCTCTGGTGAATATTACTTTGTAGTATTTGTGTTACAACTATGTATTTCTTCCGGGAAAGTTCAAGAACACTGGAATGCTTTGTGTAACGGACGGGAAAAATTGAATATGCAAATTAATCCCCAGACCAGACTGATAGATTATTCTAGTGTATGAAGTGAAAACGCAAAAATGTAGAAATGTTTTATACTAGATGTTTTTCAACTAGATGCTTAAATGTTCCCAAGCGTCTCATTTCATCTCTAAATTGGAAATTTATTTATTCTAGTTTCACATATTATACATATACAAATAACATATTCCCAAATCGCAAAATCTTTTCGGTAGTAAGCTTGTACTATTTAATGACGACAAAAAGTTTTTCAAAAGACCGAAAGTAAGTATGGTATGTGCTACATATGTAGAACAGGAAAAAGAAATCTAGTTGAAAATATAACAGAAGAACTTGAGGTTCTGTGGAGACTGAATTGAAGAAAAAACTCTCATCATTCTCTATTTTACTAATTTTGTTTGCACAACCAACTTTGGCTGACATTCTTAGCAGTATAACAGGCTGTTGTGTAACAAAAGTTATTTTTGTCCTTTATGTAAATGACGTGTGCACGCAACATCTTACTATTGAATCATCCCCAAAGTTTCTCCTTATTCCATCAATCAATTTAATTCCGAGAGAGGCAATCCCAAAAAATCTATTAAGATTCGTATTGTCACTAGATTACATATTATGCACAATGCTTACGCCACATACACATTCACTAAGGATGCCAAAACTCTCTCGCAGTGAAAGTTTCTTTCCACGACTATTGAATTTTGCGTATAAGTACATACATATTTCATTCAGGGAAGGTAAGAAGAAGAAGAATTTCACGGAACACTTGTCATTCCTTCTTATCTTCGAAGATAGATGTTTGTTTGTTTCCGGGAGCTAAGGTAGGCATGTAATAAATTTGCCTGTTTGCATTCAACCAGCTTCCTTTCAGCTTTCAATGAGCATCCAGATTTAATTTTGATACAAACAGGCACCAAATAGAATTGGAAATGGGATTTTGACTAGGAAGTTGCTTTTTTCTAGTGAGAGCCAAAGATTTTGGCAATATGAAATTGGAATTTTTGCGAGTTTTATACCTATTTATCTATAGTATACACAGTATTTACCTATAAATTGCAGATTTACTATACTATAAGTTCCAGCATAAGGTCGACTGTGGCCAAATAAGTTATGGCATCAAAGTAACAATTTCCACCATAAACGACTGCATACTTCCAAGAATTCGTTTTGTCGGCTAACAACAATGGCACAGACCAAATATTTATTCCCGCTACACTCACTTTCTCCAGTTTGTAGTACTTTCTCCTCGGGACCACACAATTTACGCATCCAAGAAAATAACCGACAAGTAGAGAATGAAAAAGTAGAGAGATCATAAACCCTGTTTGAATTCGACTCACGTTCCCCCACAAATAGCATTACATTGGTTTTCTTCTTCTCCGATTCAAATACTCAAATTTTTTGTATTGGCCATGGAAAAAATATTTTGTTCGGAACTTTGCTGGAATGCATTTTTAAGAGTCATGTCTAAAGGAAACATATTGGTTTTTTGGACGTGATAGCAGAGAAAAAGGAAATGAGGAGAAAGACAAAATGTGAAAGTTTAACGAAGAGGAGAACATTATAAAGTAGTGCATGATCACATATCGGCTTAAAGGCTTCTTTTTTTGGCTCCGAGTGAATGTGAAGGTACTCCACTTTCACCAGATGAAATATTGACGAGCCCAAAAACACAGTACAATCCATGCTTAGTGTGGTTTCAAGTGGGTCGCGCACGAAGAATTTTTAAAAAGGTGTCATGTCCCAGGGTTCCCATTCACTCATCCTCGGGTAAGTCTCTTAAAAGGACAGAGAAACCAAGAACATGAAAAACTAGGTTTTGCTTTTTGGACCAGCTTTTTTCTCTCTTTTCTGCTTTCATCCTATTGTGAATAATGAAATATCAATAGGAAAATTCGCATCAATTTCACTACTAGCCTCTCTAAAACATTAGGGAAAAAAACAACTTTTTCTACACTTTTTTGTACAATGCGATCCCATTCGATATGCAGATTACCAAGTAAAAATAGAATTCATTCTCTGCTACATGAGCACATAACAAATGTGAATAGGTGAAGGAATGTTGTTTTGAATCGGCAATGGAATTGGTAATTACACGCTCGAGAAGAGCATGACGTGAATTGAGAATTGCATATTGTGCAAAGCGTAATTGGAAAAGGCTGAGAACTCAATTGCCATTTTAGACTTTATGAAATTTTCTATCAAATTTAGGGAAAGTAATTCAGACATAATGTCGAGGGAAAGTGTAATATTGAAAAAAAAGATAAGGATTAAACATGTGAATGAATGAAGCTTTAAGACATTTACGGAATGCATGGGTTGTAAAAAAAATGTGAGAATTATGATGGGAATTGGTGATAACACTTTTTAATTTTGTTTAACTCTAGGCTAAGAAGAAAGTCGAAGAATAAAAAATGCTAAGAATTGACTAGTGTGATTTAATATTCATGAATCATGACCACTAGACATTCTATGAAGTATGTAAATGCATATTTATAAGAATGTGCGCTTCGTGACGTTTTGAGAGCCTCTTACTAACTTATTTATATTGCGCGGAAATGTACATTACATTTCTTTTGTTGGTTAAATTTATGGTATTTGCCATTTGCCTTTACCTTGAAGAAATGAAATAACCTTTAAAATGGAAAACGTGCGGCACGTTGTATGTATATTTACTTGTTTGGTGTGTTTATAGTGCGCTTACAAAAAAGTTAGAATTCATCCTGAAATAAGATATTGCCAAAATCCAATGAAACCATAAAATTTTAAATGTGCATAAGCATGCATACAAGGAAAGCAAGGTGAAGTTGAAATGCTTCAAATCCTTTCCTTTGAATCATTTATTCGTAGAACAAATGGAAATGGATTTCCAACTTATTTGCTTGCACTTCTTGCTAGGTATGTACATGTGTTCATGTATGATGGGCTATTTTGAGAGTCAATATTTGATGAAAAATGGAAGAATCAGTATCTCAATGAAATATTTGACTCAGATTTAGCCCATTTCAATTTCAAACGAGTGAAGTTGTATTTGATGCGGAATTTTTCCCATACTTTCCTGTTTACTGCTTCTGATCATTTTACTTCATTGCAACTGATGGCCGAGGGCATATATGATCTTTGAAAATATGTATTATTTGTATTTTCCTTAACTTTTTGATATTGATTAGTTTCAGTGGAACACTTTACGTGTTAGAACAATAGAGAAAACGTTTGTCTACAACCTTTTACTTGGCCGTGATATTTCAAGGCAATTTTGCTTTCATATTTCTTATGCATAAGGCATCGTATTATTAGCTTGTCTCTTGTAAATTGTAGAGCTAATTTATGATCGACTGAATGAAGTCACGAATTTTGTCAAGAAAGTTTTATTCGAAATAATGTCAAATAATTGGCATTCTTGAGACAAGATGATTAATGGAAGAAGGAAATAAAAATGTATGCCTTCATCACAGCATCCTTTTTATACCATTGGAAAGTTATAAGTATGTAGGTATGCATTCACACGTATTCATTTCTGTACCTGTTCAAGTAACCAATATTTTTCTGAATGCAAATTTAATGTTTAATAGTTAATGTCATGTGTTAAAAATTAAACTTTTAAATTAATAATGAGATTGGTCTGGAGAAGATGTTTTCTCAAAATTATACGTTCCACAACTGTCGAGCAGGAGCAGGAATGTTTTATTGCTTTCACCACTTTTGATTAATAAATGAATGTCAAGTAGGTGCATAACAATTTTCATCCTTCTCAACCCAGCCTCAAATTGTAGCCTTGAGCTTTGCTTTGTGTCTGTATGCAAACCGCAAATTAAATAAAAAGTAGATATACATCATTCAAATGTTACGAAAGAAAGTATGTAGGTAAACACGCCTAATGCTTTGTTTTGTATCTGGAACCTATGTATACCTCCCTTGTGCATCCTATCACCTATCCAAATATTCCCAAACATCCTTGGCACCCCGTCTAGAGAATTCGGTGGTGTGGGAGGAATTATTCATGCAGTTGGATGAAAGTAGGGAAAGTCTCTGCAGTACAAGACTCATTGAATATGCATGAAGCCTAGATAAATTTGCATGGATGTAGATGTAACCCTTCTCCAACTCACCCTTGAATAATATTGGGTGAAGGTTGCGGTGAATTAGAAAAAAATCCATTGCAGTTTCAGATTAGACTTACATAAATAAACAACTTGCCCAAATACCATATATCACGTTCTACGTGTGGTCTTTGAACAAAAAAAGAAGAAGAAAAAAACGCCGCATTCCTAAACACTGGTACTTTTTTGGTTTGTGTGCTTATGCACATCTGTAGCCGTTGGATGGAGTTAATTTTAAGTTGCATTTTAGTGGTGGATCTTCCCTTTTCAGATCTATTGTACGGAAGAGCGAGCGATTCGTGTGGCGATCGCCGTGTACCTGATCTGCTTTGCGGTGACCGCATCCACCCCGTTTGANTATTGTACGGAAGAGCGAGCGATTCGTGTGGCGATCGCCGTGTACCTGATCTGCTTTGCGGTGACCGCATCCACCCCGTTTGAATGGAGAGCTGCTGTCGCACCCAATCAAACTGGACCATTGAATGAAACTGTGAGCACCAAATAATGAAATACAGATTGATAATACCTGTTTGTCACTTCTTGAGAATAACGCTGACCTCAAGTTTTAGTCAATCAAATTTGTCATGTGATTCTAATAATTAAAGCCGCCTTTTATTCTGTGTTGGTGCAGATCTACATGCTGGAGAGTACGGAGTTTGGGAACAACGAGACTTATCGTTTGATTTACCACTGGTTCACCACCATCTATCTTTGTCCTCCTGCCAGTTGTCATCTTGGCCATTTTCAATTTTTTCCTTATTCAGGCCGTGCGAAAGTCGAGGATTGCGAGGAAGGATATGACCAATCAGCAAATCAGTAGTGTGCGTCAGTTGCAGGTAAGTTTGTAATTAATATAAATATTTCTTTTATATTGCTTGCTGTTTCTTCCGAGCATAAAGTGACGTAGCGAACTCTGACCTATGTCTCTCTTAATAATTCCTTCATCCATCAACATAATATATTTCATATTCAAACCTCATCAACCAACATCTTGAACTCAACTCTGCCATTTTGAATTCCAACTATGTAATTATAGACAGTTTTAGACATTGCCCGACCCATCATCTGTCTCCTTATGCACACCAAATTAATTTTGTCGGGAAGACCTTTCTTCTCTTGCCCAAAAGAGGGCCACCGGCAAAGTTATTTTAGGGAAGGTAAATAATATTCAAATGAGAACCGTTTATTTACTTTCCATCAGCGTAATTTATCAGAAAACATCTCTTGGTATTTATATCTACCTACCTACACGTACCCTTTTCCTTTTACTCATTTTCCTAAGTACTGCGGTTCATGGAAGGCAGTGCAAAAATCCATGCTCAAGGCTAGAGTCTTTACTCAGGGGATTTTCATATAGAGCCTTGGGATGTCATGAAATATCATCACATCACGACAAAGTGAAAGCAGCAATATCTGATATGATATGATTACACATAATGCATTTTGTATGTTATCTTGATCATCACAAGCGTCCCAAAGCTCTTGTTAGGGAATTGATTAAGCTCAGAGTCAATATATCCATCCATCAGATAATACATATATAAACCTGCGTCTTATTTTGCCCCAGACAATCCGGCAAGAGAACCGTATCACCCTGATCCTCATCGTGGTGGTAATAGTCTTCCTGACCTGCCAAATGCCCACGGCTCTCGTTCTCATCTACACGTCAATCCACATCGCGGACCCAGGCTCCCCTGAGGCGAACATCTTGCTCGGACTTGGAAACATTTTCAACCTACTCGTGGCGATCAACGCCTCCTGCAACTTTCTCCTGTACACAGCCCTCAGTGACAAGTACAGGAAATACTTCTGTGCTTTCTTCTTCTGCCGGAGGAGAAAAGCGCCATCGAACCCGAGACAGTTTGACGGCAACCCATATGAACTCGATAC